>CAUZXS010003951.1:75000-82500 GCA_963585895.1 Sepioteuthis lessoniana | reverse complement strand
TGCCATTTGCGTAATGCAAAGTTCGTCAAACTCCGGTCTCCGTTTGCGTAAATATAAACAAAAGAAAAATTAATACATATACGTTAAATTCCTTCGCTTACGTGGAGGTTGCTGATAGTGTGAGGGTATGTCATCACGTAATGTTGGCCGTGTTTCGATCCGAGCTTGAGGCAACTCGCGTGTCTAGCGACACTGGTGAGTTCTGATACAACGAAACAGTCTGTGGATGATAACACACACACACACACACACATATATATATATATATATATATATATACCCAACCCCTCTGCTCGAGTTAGATGTGACACAAGGTCAATTTTTAAGCGGATTTTAACAGGCTTGAATTCAGAGTTTTCCCTCTCCTTTGTTTGTTGCCTTACTAAAGCTAAAGAACTCAATCTGCCCTACCATTTACCCATAGGAGAATAATTGGATGCTGTTGTAACTTAACAAAATGTTACTGAATGAGAAATAACCAAAATGAAGGTTAGAAATGAAATGGAAATCTTTATAACATTAGCAAAATAGAATACTCGACAGCGGCGTGAAGAAGGTAAACCACTGCTAGTGGTGACTACTTATTCAGGAAAATACGCTATTTGTCGGGCGAGTACGGTGCAAGACCTTTTTTTAAGGTGGGTCCGGGTGCAGGGCCGTAGTCCAAACACGCCCAGAGGTTCTAAAAATGTCTCGGGCTCTTCAGGCACCAGGTGATAAACCTTGCCCCTTCAAGGAGGGTTAGAGCCTGGGGGAATGGACCCTGAAGTTCGAGGAGGGTCACCCGCGTGACGTGAATGCGGGGCTTCTCCACCATTCATGCCACAGCCTCGATCGAGTAACTGCCGCTGTCAGGGACAGTCAGCAAATTGTCCCCCATCACAATAGTGTCTAACGTATTTATAAGGAATTGGACATACCCATTACTGTTAATCGGTTGTGTATGTAACAGTTGCATAGCTTTCTCGGAGGCATTAGCGTGATATGATAATGCAAACAGCTTCGTCCTAGATTTGAACTCGGGTCACCGTGTTCATTTTCATACGACAGTAATCATTATACATTGAACAATGTATGTGAGCTTCTACATATTAAAAATATAGAATTATAAACAAACAATATATGAACATAGAAGTAAGAGAAATAAGCATGCAAATACGAGGATCATAAGTTTCCTGACTTTTTTCGAATGGGCACTTTTATTGATAGTACTCATGAAACTCTAGTCCCCTTCGAAGTAATCTCCTCCGGCTGCAATGCACTTGTTGTACTGTTCCAACAACTTCTGGAAGGCCCCATGGAAGTCCTCTTGTGTGAGCATGTCAATGACGTTCATCACAGCCTCTTTCATCTCCTCAATTGTCTCATAACGATAGCCTCTGAGCATAGGGAATAACCAAAAGTCATAGGGAGCAAGGTCAGGACTATAGGGACGGTGAGGAATTGTCTTGATGCCCATCACGGTCAAATAGTCTGTGACAAGGATGGAGTTGTCGACTGGTACATTGTCCTGGTGGAAATGCCACAGACCCGATTTCAAGCGTGCTGGCCTCTTTTGACGGAATCTCTTCCTGAACTCCCTTAAAACCTCAACATAGTAACCCTAACCATAACCGTTTGGCCAATCAACTCTGGTGTATTGACTTCCTTACTCCTCCTACACCTCTCATCATCCCTCACAGACTCCCTGGCTTCCTTGAATCTCTTATGACACTCAAAAACTGATGCTCGATTCATGCAAGATGGTCGAAAAGCAGTCTGAAGCATTCCATACGTTTCTGTAGCATTTTTTCCAAGTTTAAAACAGAATTTTATTGCATATCGTTCTTCTAAAGTGTCCCCACGTCCAGATTGCATTTTGAAATTCACCAGCAGTGACAATCTGGCTTTAGTAGGGTGTATTCCAATTGCTGCTGTAGCTGTTCATTTGAACCTGAAATCATAAAAATTGGTCAGTCATGTCATAAGCTGTGTAGCCATAACATAGTGAATTTTCAAGAGTCTATGACAATTTTAAATGCCTGTACAAAAAAGTCTGGAAACTTATTGAATGTCCCACATAATGTAATAATAATAATAATAATGATAATAATAAACTGTCTGCACGATTTGATCTTGTACTCTACTGCCCTGGGTATAGAAAGCGAAGAAGGAATAACATAATATGATACTTGAGAAATAATACTAAGGATTGAAATTTGGCAAACATAACCGCCATTAGAGATTGCTTTGTGCCAGACTATAGAAAGCAATCATAGCAAAGCCTAACATAAACAATAAATAGATAGGATCCTTTCAGAGTGGACCTGGGAGCAATGGCAATGAAAGGGTACTCTGCATTCTTCAAAGCTCCTGCATTACTGGAGCCTCACCATCAAGTTGCTTAGTGTCATAAACTGGACACTCGTCTTACCTCTAAAGAGATTGGGGTGTCCTCGTGGTGTAATGGTTAAAGCGATGGACTGCGGAATCGTAGTACGTTAGTTCGTACTCCAGTCGCGCTATTACGTTCACTTTCGGGCAAATACCCTTGGGAAAGGTATGAACCCCCTTATCCACCCAGCTATGGGTTAAATAGTACCACTACTGTTCTTCTAGGAGAATGGCTTTGGCATTAAATAACCTACAAAGAGTTGATATGCCATTAAACAAAGAAACCAAACCATCCAGTCGCGCTATTACGTTCACTTTCGGGCAAATACCCTTGGGAAAGGTATGAACCCCCTTATCCTCCCAGCTATGTGTTAAATAGTACCACTACTGTTCTTCTAGGAGAATGGCTTTGGCATTAAATAACCTACAAAGGTTGATATACCATTAAACAAAAGAAACCAAATCAAACCATCAAAAGAGATGTATTGAGTGTGTGATTGCTGTTTGAAATTTCAAAATGAATAAAACCACTGTAATTTCACCATATATACAGCATAACTTTCCTTCCATGGCCTTTTCTTTACCTTTTTGGGGCAATCTGCAGAGATTTATCCGCGTCAATCTATTACTGTTTGCGTCGGACATTGTCAGAAAAGGCTAATTTTTCGTTACCCTTTATAGTATTCATGAGAACATGCAAAATTTTCTGCATTAAAAAACACACTTAACACAATGGATATGCGTTCTCCCTTATTATTCTCCCTCTTTATGTTTGAGGAATCCAAACGCCTAACTTGCTCACTTTTCCTGTCTTTTTCATGTGACGGCTGAGTGTGGATTGGAATGTGTTGAGGTCAAGTGCTAATCCATAAGTCCTTTTCATAGATTGTATACCACCAATTCTCTTAAATCATCTTGATCGAGATCTGATGAGCGTCTAGGTCTGGGCTCATCTCTTAATGACATATCGTCAGAACGAAACTCTGAAAGCTATTTTCGGACTTGGCGATCAGTAATTACACCTTGGCCATAAACTCTGGAAATTTTCTTAGCTGTTTTTGTAACGTTTTTGTTATTCGTAAACGCCTACAGCATTAGATATTGAATTTTCATTTTCAGTTCCACCATTTTCGGGGTGTGAGATCGTAGATTAAATTCTGATGAGCACTCTTTCACAACTGAAATGACTAAGGAAGGTGCTCTTCACTTAAGTAATTTCCAGTTGTGTTTAAAAGTTTGACAGTTTGAAATGCGTCGTGACAACTTGCTTTTAAAAAACGGAAATTATTAATGACTCAACCCAATATATATAAAAGCTGTTCTTATGAACTGATCTCCTCGGTATCCCCGATAGCGCAAAAATGTAAACAAACAAAGGCTAACACATAATGCGTTATGATGTTGTATAGCCATGACCAACTATACAAACACATATGTGAGCAATTTACTTACAGACTCTCAGGTGTTTTCTTTTCTTTTTTTGTTCTTCGTTGCTGGACTGTTCTTATTTTTTCTCTTTTTTTCTCCTGGGCTGCTCAACAGGGGCACTGGGGGCCCAGATTCTCTGGGACATGTTCCTCATTCCTGCATCTTCTCTCCAACTGATCTGAACTTCCTGTGCACCGAGTTATATAATAATTTGACACCTACTCTTCTTCCCGCGAGCGTCACAAATCGCACTAATTCAATCAGTCCACGGTCAAGGTTATATCCTGATATTCCTCGACCGGATGCACCTGTTATTTACACAGGTGCATTTCCTATTTTGAAAGCTTGGCCGGGGTCAATATGTTACAATGATTCCCGAGCTGACGTAGGTCGCTTAATGGCTGAGCGGCAAGATACTAAGTCTAGCGTAAAGTTTCGATTCCAGCTTGAAGCGTCCTACGTGTCTAGCCATACTGAAGAGTTGTGATTTAACAAAACAGTCTGTCCGTGGTGTAGTCATTATCGTCGTAGGAAATGGACACGGCGACACGAGTTCAAATCCTGGACGAGACTGCATTTCACATAGCACTAATACCCTTGGGAAAGGTATGAATCCACTTATTCTCCCTCCAGCTATGGGTAAATAGTAGGACAGACTAGGTTCTTCAGCCTTGGTTAGGCAACTAGTCTAGGAGAAGGAAAACTCTGAATTCAAACCTGTTAAACTCCGCTTAAAAATCGACCTTGTGTCATATCCTGCCCGAGCGGAGGGATTGGGTAAATAGTAACAAAACAGTCTGTCGATGACAATATATATGTAAAAGATATGCATAAAAATTTCCCTCTCTTACGCTGAGAATGACAATGGCTCTTGGGTAAAATATTCGGCTGACTTTACGTCAGTCCGGTTTCGATTTGGGCATGTAGCATCTCGCAGGTCGTGCCACACTGAAGAGTTAGGATACAATGAAACAGTCAGTGTATGGACGACAATATCTATATGTATGTGAGTATTTAGGTTTCATATTTTCTTGTAGGCATATTAAATATGACTCACAACGGTTTGAAGTTGAGTTTTTTCGCTCGTCTTTTTTTTTGTTCACGAATGGGATGTCGCAAATGAAGATGAAGGCTGTTGAATAATTGTCCGAAATCACTGATGTTACAACCCCAATAAATGTACATTCGACCTTCTTTAAGTCATTGTCGAGTGTGTGCGAGCGACCACGGCAGGGATTATATATATATATATATATATATATTAATGGAAAAAGAAGGAATTCAGTTGCATTTGAGCAATATCTCGTTAATTTGCTTGAGGTCTCATAAAAATGACCTTTAGTACTTGGGTCGCCTGCTGCTTAGGGTCCCCAGTCGATGCAATCTACTTCTGACATATCTATGTCCTGAATATCAAATTGAACTAACTATATTATTTACCCGATTCGGACTACTGTCCTCATCTTCGTTGTTACACTCCGACATTGAGGCTGTTGTATCCGCTGGCCTTCTTCAGGTGTTTCTTTGATAGTTGGTAACCCTCGGGGGAATTTTGGAGAGAACCTTTTATTCAATCAACGGGGTTAAACTGATCTAATTCCTCTATCGATAATTCGGAATATTTCGTATCAGTTCATTCACCTTAGTAATGTATTTACCTAATCCTAACACCATATACATATGACACAAGGTCAATTTTTTAGAGGACTATGTATTTACCCCCCCCCGTTTGTAGGATGTGACACAAGGTCAAATTTTAAATAACCCAATCGGCTGGGGCTGTTGAATACACCAACTGCTTCTCTGCAACGTGTGTCCTGGTTATGACGCTAAACAATCTGATGTTGAGGATCCAGTAATCCTGGAGCTTTGGGGAATGCGAAGTACCTCTTCATTGCCATCACTCCCAGGTCCACTCCGGCCTGAAGTGGTAGCACCTGATAGGGTCCTATCTATGGGTCAAATAGAACTGTTTGATATTTAAACTGAGTGCAAACAAATGACTTACGCGAAATTGAATTGTTAAAAATTGAACTGTTTGATCATTTAACTGTGTGTAAACAAATGACTAATGTTTTAATTGAAATGTTAGTGATACATAGCAATACTTTTATGTATTTAACTTTGTAGACTTATGCTACTTTTAATTGTTAGAAATAGAACTGTTGGATCCTTTAACTGTGTGCATCTACACAATGTGTTTACAGATCATAAAATTAATACATATATAAAAACAAGATTTGGCATTAAATAACCAACAACATTTGATATGCCATAAAAGCAAACCAAACTAAACTAGATTAAATTTTAAAGCAGAGTGTGAGTGCGTGTGTTACAAGTAATTTTGTGAGTTTATATTTGTGCGTGTATTCACCCAACCCCTCCGTTTCAGCAGGATTCGACACAAGGCCAATTTCTTAGTCGAGTAAAGCTGGCTAGAATACAGAGGTTTCCTTCTCCTAGTCTGGTTGACTTAACAAGGCTAAAGAACGCAGCCTGCCCAACTATTTACTCATAACTGGGGAAGGACTGACGGGTTCGTGCCTTTCCCAAGGGCATTAGCGTGAAGTGAAACGCAAACATTCCCGGTAACCGATTCCATTGTGTACGACGATGATTGTCGCGCTAAGTACACCGGCTCTTTCGCCCTTGGAATGTAGCATATCTTTCTACTGAAACTGAGCCCAGGGAGTGAACTTACGACGTTGGATCCAGAAATAGATTCCCCGAAGGCTACAGACGACGACAAAAGACTCCTGAAAAAGGCCGGAGAATACAACTGCCGAAACGATGTAGTATAAGAAAGATTATCCGAATCATTTAAATGGTGTACATTAGAGCTCCTTATCAAAGTAACGTAGACATATATTTATTAATACACTGAAATAAATTACGGCAAAAAAAACAAAAACAAAACAAAACAAAAAAAACAAAACAAAACAAAAACAAAAGGAAAACAAAAACAAAAAAGAAAAAAAACAAAAACAAAAGGAAAACAAAAACAAAAAAGAAAAAAAAAACGAAAACGAAAAATAAAACAAAAACAAATAAAAAACACATAAACAAACAAATAAATAAATGAATAATAGAAAAAAATGTATTTAAATAAATATGAATCAGCTCACAAGAGAATAATAATAATAATAATAATAATAATAATAATAATAATGATAATAATAAGGTACGATATACCATAATATACACTCCCACCTACAAACCAGAATTGTTACAGACAGAAAGTAAAGATACAAATACAACATCGCCCAAAATTAAGTTCTCACCTCACAGTGTCTTGAAATAGATAAGTTATGATATTAGGATTTTGTCATTTCTGGTAGAATATTATATAATCAAAACGGATATCATTAGGTATTGCTTATGACCAAACTTTACGGCATTAAAATTCTGTAACCAGAATTTAAACTGCATATACGTATGTAAGTTGGGTTGCTTATCTTTGTAAATCTACTTTTTGTCTGTAACACTTAACACTTATTCCTAAGACGATACTGTCATAGGTTCACATGACTGTACAACTAATATAATGATATGTATTTTTGTTATTTTTTTACGGGTCTTTACACTAAATACGTCAAAAACAACAATAAAACGACAACAAATAAATATATAAATAATATGATAAATACGAGAGGTTTAAAGAAAAACAACTGTTATACCCTGTAGGGACGTTCTTTTATA
>CAUZXS010003951.1:60000-70000 GCA_963585895.1 Sepioteuthis lessoniana | reverse complement strand
ATCATTCCCAAAGCATATTCTATAGTAAAAAAATTCCCAAAGCATATTCTATAGTGAAATCATTCCCAAAGCATTTTCTATAGTAAAATCATTCCCAAAGCATATTCTATAGTGAAATCATTCCCAAAGAATTTTTTATTGTGAAACCATTCACAATGCATTTTCTATAGTAAAATCATTCCCAAAGCATATTCTATTGTGAAATCATTCTCAAAGCATTTTCTATAGTGAAATCATTCACAATGCATTTTCTTTAGTAAAATTATTCCCAAAGCATATTCTATAGTAAAATCATTCCCAAAGCATATTCTATTGCGAAATCATTCCCAAAGCATTTTCTATAGTGAAATCATTCACAATGCATTTTCTATAGTAAAATCATTCCCAAAGCATATTCTATAGTGAAATCATTCCCAAAGCATATTCTATAGTAAAATAATTCCCAAAGCATATTCTATAGTGAAATCATTCCCAAAGCCTTTTCTATAGTGAAATCATTCACAATGCATTTTCTATAGTAAAATAATCCCCAAAGCATATTCTATAGTGAAATCATTCCCAAAGCATATTCTATAGTAAAATCATTCCCAAAGCATATTCTATAGTGAAATCATTCCCAAAGCATTTTCTATAGTGAAATCATTCACAATGCATTTTCTATAGTAAAATAATTCCCAAAGCATATTCTATAGTGAAATCATTCCCAAAGCATATTCTATAGTAAAATCATTCCCAAAGCATATTCTATAGTGAAATCATTCCTAAAGCCTTTTCTATAGTGAAATCATTCACAATGCATTTTCTATAGTAAAATCATTCCCAAAGCATATTCTATAGTGAAATCATTCCCAAAGCATTTTCTATAGTGAAATCATTCCCAAAGCATATTCTATAGTGAAATCATTCCCAAAGCCTTTTCTATAGTGAAATCATTGACAATGCATTTTCTATAGTAAAATCATTCCCAAAGCATATTCTATAGTGAAATCATTCCCAAAGAATTTTCTATAGTGAAATCATTCACAATGCATTTTCTATAGTAAAATCATTCTCAATGTATTTACAATTTAGATATAGTGATCGGTTGTATTAATAATTCCCGACCACAGAAAATCCTTTTCTACTTTAATTTCTAATGTGTTTCTCTCGTAAAATCTTGAGAAATGCATTGAGATTGTGTATTTAGAAGCAATATTCTCTTTATAATGCTTTACCACTGACAAAAAGAATCTTCTTAAAACAGCTGTTATTCCATCTTTAAATTAACATCGCTTTTATTGTTGATAATTTTTGAGCTGTGGTTAACGTGTTGGACTGTCACTTCGGAAGTGTGTGAGTTCGAGATTCAGTTGCTCTAGTGCGTTTTTTTTTTTCGGTCAAATACCGAATTTGGTTTGATTGGTTTTAGTTTCTTTAATGGCATATCAATCTTCTTAGGTTATTTAATGCCGAACCCATTCTTCTAGAAAAATAGCAGTGATACTATTTAACCCGTAGCTAGAAGGATAAGGGGGTTCATGCCTTTCCAAGGGGTGTTTGTCAGATATTGAACGATATAGATTGGTTGGTTGGTTGTTTTGTTTTACGGCGAATCAACCCTTTTCGAGTCATTTAACGCCGAATTAAGTCATTTTGATGAAAGTTTCAAACAGTTCAGTTTTGTATAAGGACAGTTTTGTTGACACACAGTTAAATTTAAGAATAGATAATTTCAAACAATTACGTTTTGGGTAATAATAGATTTTAGTTCTATTTTACCCATTGATAAGACTCTATCAGTTGCTACCACTCTGGGTCAGAGTGGACCGGAGAGCGATGGCAATCAAGAGGTACTCCTCATACCCCAAAAGTCCAGCATTACTAGAGCCTCACTATCAGATTGTTTGGTGTCATATCAGGACACTCGTTGGGGGAGTCTTACCCGTCTGCAGAGATGCAGTCGGTGTATTCTATGGCCCCACCCGACTGGGCTACAGGACACTCGTTGGGGATGTCTTGCCCCTCAGCAGCGATTCAGTTGGTATATTCTATGACCCTAGCCGACTGGACTACAGGACACTCGTTGGGGAGTCTTACCCCTCAGCAGAGACGCAGTTGGTGTATTCTATATTCCCAGCCGACTTGGCAGGATCGTAATAGAGTACCACTACTGCTACTACTACAGTGGAATTGCTTAAGAATTAAATGACACATGAAAGTTGATATACCATTAAACAAAGAAACCAAACCATTGGTTATTTCTATCTTGGTAAATACAGGTTCAGTCTCGATACATTTGGAACGCAGTTTGTATTTTGAAAAAAGTTAACGCTTTATCCATTGTCCATTTCTGTCTTGGTAAATACAGCTTCAGTCTCGATACGTTTGGAACACACCTGGTATTTTGATGAAAATTAACGTTTTATCCATTGTCCATTTCTGTCTTGGTAAATACAGCTTCAGTCTCGATACGTTTGGAACACACCTGGTATTTTGATGAAAATTAACGTTTTATCCATTGTCCATTTCTGTCTTGGTAAATACAGCTTCAGTCTCGATACGTTTGGAACACACCTGGTATTTTGATGAAAATTAACGTTTTATCCATTGTCCATTTCTGTCTTGGTAAATACAGCTTCAGTCTCGATACGTTTGGAACACACCTGGTATTTTGATGAAAATTAACGTTTTATCCATTGTCCATTTCTGTCTTGGTAAATACAGCTTCAGTCTCGATACGTTTGGAACACACCTGGTATTTTGATGAAAGTTAACGCTTTATCCATTGTCCATTTCTGTCTTGGTAAATACAGCTTCAGTCTCGATACGTTTGGTACACACCTCGCATTTTGATGAAAATTAACGTTTCATTCATTGTTCATTTCTGTCTTGATAAAGCCAGCTTAAATTTTGATATCTTAAAAACCCAGCAGCATCAAAAAATCTTTGATCGATTCTAACAATTTCATATTCTCTATTTTCCATAATACCCCTTTTAATAGCCTTATTCTGTCAGTAATTAGTGTTATCACCTTTGATTTTGTATTATCTTTCATCTTCCCATTCTAGTTGCTTTTTATTGCTACTCACTCAAATGGTCCCATCTATGAGGGCGTGGAACAGAAAGTAGCGTTAACATGAATAAAGTATAAATCCCGGTGAACTTTATACTTGTTTCCGATGCGCGCTAATCTATTGTTGTTCGGTACAGAATAGAATAGTCCACGTCCGGTAAGATATGTTCCTGCACAATATTAATCAAATATTCCCTCGTTCCGATTGAAAGTAAAACGGGTGACGCTACTAATAATTAATAGCTAGTAAGAAGTTTTATGTGTTTGAAAAAGGTCAAATTGTAACATACCATGATTGTGAACCTTCTTTTATTTGTGATAATTTTCATCTTTCTTATTTTTGAGGAAAATACCAATTAATGAATGATGGCGGTTTCTTTGCAATATCGCGAAGTGACAGTCCACAATCATTTGTCTAAATCATTGAAGTTTTATTAAAATTTGCGGCAATAATAAAAAATGGTTAATGTTTTTTTCGCTGTTTTCAATATCGTAATCCTATTCCCAAATTTAAGTGGAGGTTTGGATTTAAAAATCGATTTCTGTCGTCATCTCGTGTTGTTTAAAGTACTCCTTTGATTGGAAGAGAAATTATAACGTAAAATTTTAACGATGCCAGAAGAGATGATTGCGTTTGTTGGTGGGTCGATAACTTTTCATCACGCTCACGTATATATAAGGCGTGCAAAAGTTTCTCGCAAAAAATGGTTTAAAACACCCGTAATATATGTTGCTGATTTATTCATTCTAACGTCCTCATTTTATGCTCTGACATTTTTTCTCTTCCCAAATGAGAAAACTACCTATTCCTCTTTCTCTTTCTCTCTCTCTCTCTCTCTCTCTCTCTCTCTCTCTCAGTGTTTATATATATATATATATATATATATATATATATATATATATATATATATAAGATACAGAAGTAAAATATGGAATAATAAGTCTAATTTTTGAAAAAAGCGCGATAAATCTAAATTTTCACGCTTTGCTCTAATTATTCAACTACCTTTTCATTAAAATTCAGCCCAATATGAGTGAGCACGAAAAGAAACGACAAAGAATCTATCATTTGCTTAACACCGAAGCTAAGCCTCCAAAATTCGAAAATAACCCCCTTGATTTCGCTTTATCAGGCGTTTTAGGAAACAAAACAAATGCAACTTCTCCTCGAAATATTGGTTCGCTTAGGATTGCTATTCAGGAGGAATGGAACAAAATGTTTGAAGAATTTATTTTGAAGGCATCCAAATCGTTTCGAAGGCATGTTGATACAATAATTGAAAAAAAAAATGGCCATATTGAGTAAATTTACTGTTTTGAGTCAATCTTCTTATTTTGTCGTTTATTTTTTAAAATTAAAATTAATCTTGTTTTACAATTGAGTCGTTTATTATCATACTAGAATATTCCTAAATTTGCTTTTAGACCTTGTATATATATATATATATATATATATATATATATGTTCTTTTGTTATTTTGTGCAAATAATAATAATAATATGTTTTTTCTTTAAGTATTTGGTATTAATTTAATATTTAAGTATAACTAACCTTTATATATATATATATATATATATATATATATATATATATATATATATATATATATATATATATATATATATGCACAATGAGTATATATCTAATATCTACAACGCAGTTTTGTTTGTAAGAAAATCAATCATCTTCATTTAAAATAAATGCTATAAATATGATAGAACAAAAAATTGATTATATGAATAAAAGTGTTGATTATGATATATATATATATATATATATATATATATATATATATATATATATGTAGGAAGGCCTTTGTCTATGGTCAACTTTTGACTCTTGTTGGGAGAAATTTTATCCGTATCCCTTTACAGGATAAGACGATATGCTTGTTGTGCAAAAATTTAAAAAATTCAAGGGTAAATAATTAATGTATATACAGGTGATCCCCGTTATTCGAAATCATTTGAAATCAGAAATAGCGTTGGGCAAAAAATAATTCCTGTTAATTTGTCACTGAAAAACTTTTAAGCGTTCCCAGAATTCCACGCTCGAAATTTTAACTGGATTGGAGATTTTCATTACGATCGACGATACTCCAACGATTGCAAAAAATGTGAATTTTGAAACGGTTTCTTTGTTTTGGACAGGTTTTGCTGGGTGTTAAGGGAGGAACTCTATGAAAAGGAAAAAGAAAAAAGGAAAAAAAGAATAAAGGAAGAAAGGAATAAGAGAGAAAAGAAAAGAAAAATAGAAAAAAAAAAAAAAAGGAAAAAGGAGAAAAAAAGAAAAAATGGAAAAATAAGAAGAAAAAGAGAAAAAACAAAAGAAAAAAAAAGGTAAAAAGGTAAAAATAAAAAGAAAACAGGAAAAAATAGGAAGGAACAAGAAAAAAAGAAAAAAGAAAAAAGGAGGAAACAAAAAGTAGAACAAAAAGAAAAAAGAAATAAAGAAAAAGGAAAAAGGTAAAGGAAAAAAGGGAAAAAGAAAAAACAATAAAAAAAGAAAAAAAAACTATAGAAAAAGTAAAAAAGAAAAGAGGCAGAAAAAAAACGCCAAAAAGAAGAAACGATTACTTTATATACAGATTATTTCGGGGGTATCGGAACGCTCAGATACCCCCACTCATGTAATTTAATAGTAATTTCTTCTTCGCGTAGCACCATTTCGGACATCGAAGGAAATCAGTGTTTAATAAAAGAAATAGGGTAAAAAGAACTTTCGAAAAACGAGGGATACCGGCATTTTTTTTATTTAGAAAAAATTATTCATTGAAATATTTTTCTTTATTTTTATAATGTATTGTCCCTTTTTCCGGCAAAATTCGTAAAATTTTATCGGTTATTTTCGTCATTTTCCGTAATAGGAAGCCTGCTCTTGTTTAAACGCAGAAATTCTTTTAAAAAATTAGTAATAATTAACCAAATATTATCTATCCGATATAAAAATTCTTCAACAAAAACAGCAAGTGGTTCTCTAACAAGAAGAAAAAGTTTAAAACTCGATCGGGCATAGAGCCACAACAGTGTCATCAGTGAAGCTTATGACAATGATGTCAATAGAAAAAGGACAAAAATACACGAAGGTGGGGTTTGAGATTTGCAAGGGCTGATTCTTTTTTGTTTTTTTTAATGATGGAAGAAAACAGCGTCGGATATAATAAAACCCCCCTACTTGCGTCGGTTAAGGGAGGGGGGACATGTGTATTATTCAGAAGGGGAAAACTCATTGGCTTAGTGGGTAGAATGTTCGCCAATGGTCCGGTAGACCTAGGTTCAATCCCCGGTCACGTCATACCAAAGACTTTAAAAATAGTTCTTGATACCTCCTTGCTTAGCACTCGGCAATATAAAGTACGTATCAAGGGGAAAGTGGAGTAATTCATGGAAAGGAATAGTGCCCTCCCTACACCTCGGTGTAGTAGCTATTGAAAAGGGAGCCTTCGGGTCGCCCTCGACCAAGGTCGCCAACTTTACTTACTCTACCTATCTATGATATAATACAAAGAATTATTGGCGGTGAGAGTATGATTTTTAGAAGACACTAACTGAGAGGCAGGGAATTAAGACAAAAAACATGGCGTCTAAAGGTCAACATGTTACACACACACACACACACACACACACACACACACACACACACTCACACACGCACACACACACACAGCGGAAAAATATACAAGACTTTTATAGCAACGTGTATTCCAAAGTGTCGGTTTGCGTGAAGTGCTGGCAGAATTGAAATTAAATAAGTGAAATTATAATTTAAACGAAAATTATCTTCTTTTTATTAAAATTTTACATTTAATCACATTAATTAATATAATGATAATTAATACATATTCATACAACATTGATTGTAGGCTCTAGTTCATCGCTAACAAAAATATTATTGCCAATAGTAGTGACTATTTGGAAAAATTATATTTTGTAGCCGAAAGCTTGCCCACTTCAAAGTTTTATTAAGCTCCCTGTATTTGTGGTAATTTCTGTAAAAATGAATTGGAAGCATTACTTTCGGAGCGACCTCTATCGAGCAAGGTACACAGACACTTGTTCATCAAAGGCGAATAACGGTGACGATATGGAAAATAGGATTTTGTAGCAGAAAACATGCCCTATCTATACCAGTGTTATTACGCTCCTTGTATTTGTTGTCGTTTCCATGGAATTGAATCGGAAGCATAACTTTCGGATCGACCCTTTTATGGGCAAGGAAAGGAAACTTCTTTTAATAATCTGTACACACTTTACTCAGGGTCTTCCACATTCTATTGGGATATGGATTTTCTGGCAGTTTTCTATAGAAAAATGATTTCACAACCTTTTTCTTTCTAAATATAACGTCAGGTCTTGTAAGGCGTTTCCCAGTCGGTGGAATGTGTCTGTGTGTCCCTGTCGGTCACGTGCGCTGGCTTATGTTTGTCAGTTAGCCTCGCGCTAGAAGCCTATATAGATTTCCTGACCAGGTGTGTGACCTTTTGGGTTTTTGCTCTTTAAGGTCACACATATTGCTTTTTTGTTGGCATCAGCCAGTTTTTCACTTAGTGACATATCAACCTCAGCTGCAGGTATGACATATTGCGTTTATGCCTAGAATAAGGGAAAGAGCACTCAAAACAGCCCTTCATGCACCCCAAGAGAGAGAGAGAGAGAGAGAGAGAGAGAGAGAGAGAGAGAGAGAGAGAGAGGGAGAGAGGGAGAGGGGGGGGGCAAAAATTGCAAAAAATCCCGAAGGAGAATGTTAGAAGCAACCTGATCCTCTTATGCAAATTGCTCAGTTGGTTGGGGCTGTAGAATACACCGACTGTTTCTTTGTAGAGGGGTAAGACCCCCCCCTTCCTCAAACGAGAGTCCTGCATATGACACTAGATAATCTGATGCTAAGGTTCCTGTAATGATGGAGCTTTGGAGGGTCCATGTATGGAACTAAACTGTGTACTTAGGCAAAACTGAATTGCTTGAAATAGAATTCCTTTTTGACATTGAATCTGTGTACTTATGGTAAATTGAATTGCTTGAAATAGAACTGTTTTGACGTTTAACTGTGTGTAAACGAAAGGTATACTTATACTAAACTGATTTGTTGGAAACTGAACTATTTATCTGTATAAAAATGGAGAAGAATCACGATGATTGCAAGAGTTGTTAGGAATATTGATTCGAGCCTTTTTGTTGAAGATAGCTTTTACAGTTTTGAGAAGAGTCATTATCATTGCAAGAGTTGTCCAGACTATTGATCTCGTTTTTGTTGAAGATAGCTTGTATAATTTTGAGAAGAGTCATTATCATTGCAAGAGTTGTCAGACTATTGATCTCGTTTTTGTTGAAGATAGCTTGTATAATTTTGAGACAGATCATTATCATTGCAAGAGTTGTCCAGACTATTGATCTCGTTTTTGTTGAAGATAGCTTGTATAATTTTGAGACAGATCATTATCATTGCAAGGGTTGTCCAGACTATTGATCAGATTGTTTTTGTTTAAGATAGCTTGAATAATTTTGAGAAGAGTCATTATCACTCCAAGAGTTGTCCAAATTATTGATCAGATTGTTTTTGTTGAAGATAACTTCTATAATTTTGAGAAGAGTCATTATAATTGCAAGTGTTGTTCGAACAAGTGAATTTTTTTCTTTATACTTAAGATACTCTCTATAACGTTAAGATGAGTCATTATTATTCTAGGGATGAAGAAAAATCTTTATGGCAGGTTTTCTCAGCATAAAGTAAGGATATCACAATATCCTCTGGGATAATGACTAAATAATAGATATGGATCATCTCTGAAAGTCTTAAATTTGAGGTTGGCAGTTTACATTAGCCTTACTTAAAACGCATGTCATGCTCGTGCTGATTTCTTTCCTTGCCAACGAAAGAATTGGTAAGACTTCCTGCAGATGAAAATATCGAATCACATGTATTATACAGGCTTCTTAAAATGGAATTGCCTGTTTCAAGGGCTGCTGTGAATGGAACCCCAGTTTTATTTACTCTTATGCAACATTCCGTAATATTCAAATAGAATTATGGAAATCTGAAGAGCCTATCGGTCGCCGAAAATATTTTGATTATCACAACAAATGTTGGGATGCTCGTCCAATAAATTCGTTCAATGATGCTGCAAATTCTTCCCAAAATATATGATATTCGCATTGGCGTGAAACTGACAGTCATTAAGCACCGCTACTACTACGGTATTTTAATTAAGATACATTACTTCCAGGTTGACTCTGACCCGGATTGGTTGTACCTGAAAGGGTCCTATCAATGGGACAAATAGAACTGTTTGATATTTAAACTGTGTGTAAACAAATGACTTATGCTAAATTGAATTTTTTGAAATAGAACTGTTCGATCATTTTACTATGAGTAAACAAATGACTGATGTTTAATTGAATTGTTATTAATACATTGCAATACTTGGAACCATTTAACTTTCATGACTTATCCTAAATTGAATTGTTAGAAATAAAACTGTTTGATAATTTAACTATGTGTATCTACAAAATGTATTTACAAATCATATATATCTATTATATACGGAAAAACAGGATTGGCATTAAATAACCAACAATGCTTGATATGCCATAAAACCAAACCAAAACCAAACCAAACAGAACCCAAACCAAACCGAACCCAAACCAAATTAAACCAAACCAAACCAAAGCTCCAGCAGTTTTTTAACTAAATACCGAAACAAAACTAATTTAAAATCAGTTTTACTCTTTCCCGTTACACTGGTAACGAGAGTCCCCAAACTAGCATATAGTGTCTGATGATTGAGCCTTTTGTCTTCTTTTATTATAATATGCAGGAAACTTTCGAATGAAATCATAGCCCGATTCGGTGTGGCTAAGAATACGCTGATGTATCCCCAGCAAAGAGGTGACTCCTTAAAAAAATGGGGCATCATGGTTTGGATACTAACAGGCATCGGATGGTGAGA
>CAUZXS010003951.1:0-57500 GCA_963585895.1 Sepioteuthis lessoniana | reverse complement strand
TTGTTCCGGAAATGTGTGATCATTCTACAGTGAATAAGAAAGTGAAAGTGACCCCCGTCTTTTATAAAATGTAAAATAATTGATTCCATCATATCCGAAACTTCAAATACTTACAACAGCAATAAAAACATACCCTGTCTGGTGCTAAAAGCTGCTGGTGGCGCCAAGAGGTGATGGTACCCCCTGGCACCACCGGAATTGTCACAACCTCAGGTTGGGGGCAGATGAGGGACAGATGATTGCATATGCTTTTATCCGTTATATGATATATATATATATATATATATATTTATTATTATATATATATATATATATATATATATATATATATACTTTAAGAAAAACAACGAAACCGGTCACATAGGATTATAAATTTATTTCAATCCTGTTACACATTTTTGAAATTTCCAAAAACACGAAAAAAGTAACAGGACTTCTTCAGATCATTTTGGATAAAAAATTGAATAGACACATGGTAGTGGGAGTCTTAGAGGGGTGAGGAGTTACCTCTTCAAAGAATTGGACAATATGGAGAAAAACTGAAAAAAAAAGTAATCCAAAGCGAAGAAGTTAATAATGTCGACGCTATAACGTTTCGGTTTTAATAAACCATCATCAGGACTTACAAAGATAATATCGAGTGTCGGTAGATCAACGATTGATGTTTAATGAAATACGAAATAAAAATCAAATTCTTTATCTTTGGAATTTGTCGTTTACATTGAACTCTTTACCAGGAAAATTTACATGTTCATAGGTGAATGATTTTTTGTCCTGGCAGAATTATTCCCGACTCCGGTTTAACTAGACCGAATAACACACACACACACACACACACACACACACACACACACACACATATATATATATATATATATATATATATATATATATATCGCTACTATTTTTGTTATTATTTGATGTTTGGATATGATAGAAGCAACCATTTACTCAAAGGGTAAGGTCATAGCTAAGATATCTTGAAAACTCTCCGTAGGATACTTGGCCTTACTTAGGATCGAACCTTTTGCCTTAGTCGTCGGAGGCGAAAATCACTTCCATCGTTTTAATTAGTGTATGCAGCTTTCCACATTTTCTTGATACAAGCTCTACATCTTTGGGGATTTTTGCTTTGTCGTTCATGAATAAAGAGATAGAGGTGTACAGACGATAAGTGACATTTCATTTGCGCGCGCACGCACGCACGCTCGTACGCATGCGCATGTGAATTCGGGCGAGATAATTGCGAAAGACAAATCGCATCCGCAACTCTGAGGTAAAAAAAAAAAAAAAGAAGAAAATGGCGTCGGTGCGAGTGCGCGTGTTTCTGTGTCAGCGTATGTCGGAGAAATCGTAAAAAAAAAAAACCCAAAAGACAGAGAGAAATGCTGTGGATAGAAAAAAGGAAGATATCGTTTTTACCCCTTGCACGCGCGATATTTTCTAAAATTTCAATTTCATAATGAAAGTACGCAGTGATAATGGGTATATAAATATACAAGTAGACATGTTTATTTTAATTAAAAAAAAGTTTAAAAATATAAAAGAGAAAATATATAAATTTCTGCATCTGAGAAAAGACATATATATATATATATATATATGAATATATATAAGTGACAAGAAGACAAATATAAAACAATTTAATGTACAAAAAAAAATGAAATTTGTTGTTTTTTTGTTATTAAAGGTTTTTGTCAATAAATAGGAAAGGCAGTTCTGCGAAAGGCAAAAACAAATGAGAACGCACGAAGACAAAGGACACGTCAATAGTGAAACGATATAGAAGCATTTATGGACTCGGAAGATATAAATATAAATAGACAATACTCAACAGATAAGAGGAAATTGTTTAAAACAAAGACGTACGAGGGTAAAGCTGGCTTTAAAAGTTGAATTCTAAAAAAAAAAAAAATCAAATTATATTTTTCCCTGATAAAGTTTCTTTATTAAGGCTCCAAAAAAGCCTGAACTAATTTCTAACAGCAGGCATTAGAATAAGTTCTTCCTTTGCCTCTTACTATCTGACTTGTCTTCAGTTTGGCAAAAAGAATTATTGGTACCAATAAGAAAAGGGAGAAGGTAAATGTATCAATCGTAACAATGCACACACACACACACACACACACATATATATATATATATATATATATATATATATAAACCAATAAAACTGACCTCGTACTTTTTTATGTACATCAACCTCACACGCAGAAAAATCTTCAGGATAATTCTTAGTTATTTTAGTTTTTGCTTTTGTTAGTGTATTGAGCACTTATATGTATTAGCTTCTATAACTTTTGACTAAGCATTGCGGTACTGGTTGATTATTTTCAAGTAATATGGATGTTTTTAGTCTTTCCTTTTTATAGAATTTTTTCCGAGATTTCAGTTTGTCAATATATTTTTTAATCTACAAATTGCATCATCCATTTTTTTCACGCCACCGGAAATATAGAAATAGGTATAAAAATAAAATGAAATAATATATATATATATATATATATATATATATATATATATATATATATATATATATATATATATAAATGTTTTTTTTTTTGTGCCTATATATATATATATATATATATATATATATATATAAGTGCCCATACGTGCGTACACACACACACACACAGAACATATATATACAGGGTGACAAAAAAACAAAAAAAAAAACAACACACACACACACACAGAATTAGAATTATTTTGCTTTAATTTTGTAGAAGTAATAAAAAGTTTATGGGTTCTGTTTTTTTTCGGTCAGCCTGTATATATATATTTATATAATCTCGGTAATTTTAAATTGAGTTTTGATAAGTTTATTTTATTTGTATAAAAAAATTAAATTACACTTATTGGTCATCACAAAACCTTAAATCTTTGAGGGATGCATAATTCTTATTTTCACAAAACTGCCTATTTTTCAAATTTTTCTTTTAAGATGTCCCTAAAGAAGATCTGTTATATAAAAAAAGAAAAAAAAAAAACCAAACATCTCGAAAAACGAATGTCATTCAAAAGAGGGATTATGTGTTTTTACGAAATTCAATGTAAAACTTTTACACTGAATTTCAGACGATAAATCACCGCGATTTTGAGTCTTGCAAATTTGCTAATTTCCGGAAGGGGAAGTGGAGAATGGAACAGGAAAGTGTCACGTGGCGTTCAGTCTTTGTCCGTTTTCTTTTGCTTTAGCCAAACCGGAATAGAAAGAAGAAAATGTTCGCGCATGCGCTGCGATCGTAGAGAGCGCAACCCCGTATCAGGGAACATGGATTTCAAGTGCAACATTTAAAAACTGAAACATTTAATTATACTTTTCAGAGGCCATCATTCAAATCTTTTTTTTTCATTTTATTTTTCTTTGTTTTTTCTGTCTCTCAATCACCGTTCATTCTTTTTCTTTTTGGTTTTGGAAAATCTCTTTCTTTCTTTCTTTCTTTCTTTCTTTCTTTCTTTCTTTCTTTCTTTCTTTCTTTCTTTCAATACTTTCTTTTTTCTTTCTTTCTTTTTTTAAAAAGAAACAACTCTCAGCTCTTTCTTTCTTTTTTCTTCTTTCTCTTTGAATATCTATCTATCTATCTATCCTTTCTTTCTTTCTACACTTTATTTTTTCTTTCTTTTTTTTAAAAAAATAACTCTCAACTCTTTCTTTCTTTTTTTTTCTTTCTTTTAAAATATCTATCTATCTATCTATCTATCTATCTATCTATCTATCTATCTATCTATTCTTTCTTTCTTTCTTTCTTTCTTTCTTTCTTTCTTTCTTTTACACACGCTCT
Organism: Sepioteuthis lessoniana; assembly: GCA_963585895.1. NCBI lineage: Eukaryota > Metazoa > Mollusca > Cephalopoda > Myopsida > Loliginidae > Sepioteuthis > Sepioteuthis lessoniana. The sequence goes on along the minus strand of CAUZXS010003951.1, from coordinate 53,712 downwards.
TTAACACATTTTCCATGTGCTTCATTCCATCCTCTCATAAAGGCCAACTGAAAGCTCGTGTTTTTTTAAAAAAAATTCTAAATTATAAATCAAGGTCACGTGGTATCAAACCTGGCATGTCACCGCTAATAATGCTTTGTTGTTCATCAATAATGTCTCTCCTTGCACTCTCCATTGGCATTGAATCTGTGGATTCATTATCTTGGCTGCCATTTGCATCCAAAAAGGTAATGTGAGCATATCGCTGAACCAATGGATGTTCTTCTTTGGCCGGAAGTACAGGCAACCTACAGAAAGTTAAAAAAAATCATTTTATATTATTTGTTTAAACAACAGAGGAAAAAAAGCTGACTACAAACGAGATAACACCATAAAAATGTGTTTTTTTTAAAGTCTGGTACAAGGGTGTGAAATGATTACTGTGATGGATAATTGTATTAATCATTTCATTATTTAGTTTGGTTAAGTCACGAATTATTCAGTTAAAATTATTTAGTTAAAATCTTTAGGTGGAAATTGTAAGTCAAATTTGGAAAGTCAAGCGCGTGCACCTGCGAACATGATAGAGGACACGTGTCATCTCTAGACTGGAAGACCAAATGTAAATTAGATCGATTCATGTCTTGTCATAAGTTTGATTGAGGTAAAATAAAAACATAATGAAAGTTAAGGAGACGTGTGATGATCAAAATGAGATGAGGCAATAATTTAGTGAAATGACATCACATTAATGATTGACGGAATTTTATTTGTTGGTTTAAGTTTTTTGGTATATCAACCCTTGTAGGTTATTTAATGCCAAATCATTTTTTATATAAATAAAATTCTATTTCAAACAATTCAGTTTAGCACAAGTACACAGTTTAATTGCCAAAACATTTCTATTTCAAGCTATTCAGTTTAATCGAATCAGTTTAATTTCGAATAATTCAGTTTAGCGTTGTTTGGTTTCAACGTCAAAAACAGTTCTATTTCAAACAATTCAGTTTAGCATGATTACGCAGTTTAGTTCTCTTTGACCCATAGATAGGACCCTATCAGGTGCTACCACTCCCGACCAGAGTGGACCGGGGAGCGATGGAAATGAATGGGTTATCCGCTTTCCCCACAGCTCCAGCATTACTGGAGCCTCACCATCAGATTTTTTAATGTCATATCTAGGACATTCGTTGGGGGAGTCTTACCCTTCTGAAGAAGTGCAGTCGGTGTATTCTACTGCCCCAACCGACTGGGCATATGGAATTTTAGAATATATTGAAATTAGTAAATTTAGAAAAGTAATCAGTTGAATCAGTTGGGGCAGTTGAGTTGAGAACTACAGAGCCCTCCGAGAGCAGCGAGAGGGAGCAGATGAGAGTGTAGCGGCAAGCATGTCTCTGTTTATATTACAAGTTCTTTCTCCGTTTTTTATGCTTCGATAACTGCTAGAGAAACTGTATGCAGTCTGAACAATGAACACCTTTGTATTTGGATAATAAAGCGACAATTTATCTCTATAAATATATTGGATATATTTTAGTTACGCCATTGTGTTTCAATAAATAATCGTTAGCTGTTAAAGGAAAGTTTTTCTTGTCTTTAAGTTGCCAGTACCCTGGCAACTTGCTTCAATGAAATAGCCCGACCGTCAGAAGAAGTTCCAGATGCATTGTGGATCTTTTAAACACAACGTGGGCACAGAGGGAATTGATAAAAAAAACTACCCGGAAGCGCATGTGGTAGTCACGAAACAAAGGCCACAATAGTATCACATTTGACGATGGTTAGGTAACAATTATGGTATTACATTTGCTGTCGTGACAACTATATTATTACAAGGGCATCTCTCGTCCGCTCCACTCTGGTCTCATATTATCTTGATTTCTCTTCGTTACTCTATTTCCGCTGGTCTGGTACAAGGTAACTTTAAGGTGTCACATGATTCAGGCTTTATTTCACTTTTTTTACTTTCACGAGTCTGGCACAAGGGTATCTCTCCTTCGCTCCACTCTGGCCTCTAAAGTATCATATTATTTCGATTTCTCTTCGTTACTCTATTTCCGCTGGTCTGACACAAGGTAACTTTAAGGTGTCGCATGATTCAGGCTTTATTTCACTTTTTTACTTTCACGAGTCTGGCACAAGGGCATTTCTCGTCCGCACCACTCTGGTCTCTAAAGTATCATATTATCTTGATTTTTGAATAAACTTTATTCCTGAATTAAAGAGGTTAAACAAGTGTTTTAATTAGTGAATATATGATAAGTTTCGAATGGTTTTGATGCCAAGAAATCTTTAAATGCAGTTTCTGCTTCTCATTTAGAACGGGATATTTTTATTTGCAAAAAAAAGGGACTCAGTGGGCGAAAGATCCAGAGAATATGGTGTATGTCGCAAAGTCTCATAACTCAAGCCAGTGAGCTTCTTTTGGTTTGGTTTGGTTTGTTGGGTTTTATGGCATATCAACCTTTGTAGATTATTTAACACCAAATCCATTTTTATGTAAATAATCTATTCTATTTCAAACAATTCAGTTTAGCATGAGTACACAAAAACATTTCTATTTCAAACTATTCAAGCAGTTATATGTAACAATTCAGTTAAGTGTAAGTACAGTTTTAATGTCGAAAAACAGTTCTATTTCAAATAGTTCAGTTAAGCATAAGCACGCAGTTTAAATATAAGTACAGTTTAATTGTCAAAAACATTTTTATTTCAAGCTATTCAGTTTAATCAAACAATTCAGTTTAGCATAAGTATGCTGTTAGTTCTATTCAACCCATAGATAGGGCCCTATCAGGTGCTACCACTCCGGGCCAGAGTGGACCTGGGAGCGATGGCAATGAAGGGGTACTCTGCATTCCACAAAGCTCCAACACTGCTGGAACCTCACCATCAGATTTTTTAGTGTCATATCCAGGACACTCGTTGGGGGAGGGTCTTACCCCTCTGCAGAGGTGCAGTCGGTGTATTCTACAGCCCCAACCGACTGGGCAATGAGCTTCTTTTGTATCATCTTGGCGACATAGGGTCGAGCATTATCATTAAACAAAATTATTTTCAAACTTGAACTCATGCAAAAAGAAATAAACGTATCACATCTTTTTAATGTTTATGATTAGGGGCATGTAACCTTCAAAATCAAATTCTTAAAAATAGTGATAGAAATATATGGTTTGGTTTCTTTGTTTAATGGTATATCAACCTTTATAGGTTCTTTAACGCCAAAGCCATCCTTCTAGAAGAACAGTAGTGGTACTATTTAACCCATAGATGGGAGGATAAGGGGGTTCATAGCTATCCCAAGGGTATTTGCCCGAAAGTGAACGTAATAGCGCGATTGGAATACGAACTCGCTTACTACGATTCCGCAGTCCAGCGCTTTAACCATTACACCACGAGGACACCACCGTATATACGATCTGCAAACTCATTTTGTAGATAACAATTAAAAAAGTCTGGGCTTATTTTTTGCACTCAGTTAAATGGTTTCAAGTACTATCAAACACGAATAATTCTATTTACTATTAATCATTTGTTTGCACATTGTGAAGTGGTTGTAAGTATTGCTATTTAACATTAATTATTCTAGTTAACATTATTCGTTTGTACACGGTTAAAGGGTTCCAAGTATTGCTATTTAACACTAACAGTTCAATTAAACATCAGTCATTTGTTCACATACAGTTAAATGTCAAACAGTTCTATTTCTAACAATTCAATTTAGCAAGTCATTTGTTTGCACACAGTTTTAATATCAAACAGTTCTATGTAACCCATTGATAAGACCCTATTAGGTGCTACCCGAGGAGACCTGGGAGCGATGGCAATGCAGGAGTACTACGCATCCCCCAAAGCTTCAGCATTACTGGTTCCTCACCATCAGATTGATTTGTTTTCATATGCAGGACACTCGTTGGGGATGTCTTACCCCTCTGCAGAGATGCAGTCGGTGTATTCTTCAGCCCCAGCCGAGTTGACTTTAATACGTTTAAGAATAAAACAATAATGTTAGAAATCAATAACGCCAAACAATAATTTATTAAACCCAGTTTTGTTAAAACCAGTATGCAAATCATTCACACCATATACTCTGCAAATCGTTATTTCTTAGTAATATATAAAACACATTGCAAGGTTTTAACAATCTTAATACATCGACCATCCCCTATTTTCCGGAGGTCACCTTTCGTTCGCGTATGGTGGGTGTTATACTGAACTTCTGGTCTCAAGGGTCCTTGCCCCAAGGCAATACCTGTTTATCAGGACTCAGTTCATTGCTTGGCACCTGAGACGCCCCCAAAATGGGGAATACTACGAGATCAAGCACTTTTTTGTGATAGCCACGCATGAGTCTCGATTGCTACGCGGTCCTCCTAAATAAAATGACCTTGTATCAGATCTTTCCTGGCGTGAGGTCAGATAAATATCTAAATATCTAATCCCTTGGGCTTATCCCGATCTCAGTTTTCTGGTGGTCTGTCTGGTGTTAGCATCGAGTCGGTGTCATTAGGTTGAATCACCTGGTCCCAGAAAACCTCCTCCCCCCAGGAATACCTACTTTGCACGACTTAATTCATGGCTTGAAGGGCTTCAGTATGAGGAATGCCGAAAGGACCAAGAATTTTTTGAAATAGCCACATATACGTCTCGATTGTTGTGTGGCTACCCACAATAAAATGACCTTGTCTCACACTCTGGGAGGTCAGTTAAAAAACTAATTATAACGCAGGTTGTTTTGAGACATATCTAATTCAGTCAGGTTGCCTGGTCAGCTGGTGGCGCGGGTTGTAGAATACGCCCACTGAAACTCTGCGTAGGAATAAGACCCCACCCTAGATATGACACTTAATTGCTTCTGATGGTTAGGTTCCAGTCCTAGAGTTCTGGAGAACGGGAATTACCTCTTGATTGCCATTATTTCCAGGTCAGGTCTACTCTGGCCCGGAGTAGTAGTAATTGTAAGGGTTCCATCTATCGGCCAAATAGAACTGTTTAATCATTTAACTGTGTGCAAACAAATGACTGATATTAAATTGAATTGTTGGTGCTCGGTAGCAATACTTGGAACTATCTAACTGTGAGCTTTCGTTTGTTTAAGTATTAAACAAACTATTCGCTTACAAATCATATATATTTAGCAAGATTTTGCCTTAAATAACCTACAAAGGTTGACATGCCATAAAACACAAGATACCAATCAATAAACCAACTAACAACTCATAATTTTATTAGATTTCAATAGAAACATTGCCATTGAACCATTAATTAATATCAAATAATGATTATTTAATAACCAATGAGAATATAACGTAAATAACTAGGGGAATTGTGATGTCGGTGGTGACATAGTTACAAAGAGACTCATAATTTCCATTAAAATAAAAATTAATTACTTGAAATTATATAAATATGTACTAAGAAATGATTATCATTTTATACAATTTCCTGCAAATTATTTGCGTGAGATAAGAATACTTGAAACCATATAATGAATGAAAGGATTATTATTTAATATAATTGCTGGCAAATTATTACCGTTAAACAGGAATACTTGAAACCATACACCTCTGTGCAAAGAAATAAGTAAGTACGTAAAGTTGGCGACCGTAGTCGAGGTCGACCAGAAGGTTCCCTTTTCAATAGCTACTATACCGAGGTGTAGGGGAGGGCGCTACTCCTTTCCCTGGATTGCCCCACTTTACCCTTGATACGTACCTTATATTGCTGAACGTTAAGCAAGGAGGTATCAAGTACCATTTTAAAGTCTTTGGTATGACTCGACCTGGTATTGAACCCAGGTCTCCCGGACCATTGGCGAACATTCTACCGACTAGGCCAATGAGCTGGTGCAAAGAAATGATTATTAGTAAATATAGAATGCTTGCAAATTATTGGCGTTTGATAGGAAAACTTGAAATCTTTTAAAAGATAAGATAATACTTACTCAGCCGGCTCATTGGGATCGATATGGTTTTTCTGGGAGTTTCGATCTGATGAAGACCTCGCGAATAACATAGTGGCATAATCGTCGTCGTATTGTTCACTTTGCAAATACTCCTCTGACATTGGTGCTAATTTTGAAAAAGTGGGTTTCGAACTGAAAGAGAAACGGAAAGAATATCGTATAAAAACACGCAAGGTAAACAGTTGTCGTGTACGTTTTGACTTGAAACCATATATGTATCTACCCAACCCATCTGAACGAGCAGGATGTGACGCAAGGTCATTCTTAAATGGACTTTAACAGGTTTGAATTTTGAGTTTCCTTCTCCTTGACCTGTTGCCATACCAAGATAAAAGAGCCGAATCTACCCTACTATTTACCGATAGGGAGGATTGTTATATATATATATATATATATATATATATTTATATTTTAAAGGATATCAGCGCTATGTGAAATGCGAATTCATTTTTTGGTTTCTTTGTTTAATGGCATATCAACCGTCGTAGTTTATTTAATGCCAAAGCCATCCTTCAAGAAGAACAGTAGTGGTACTATTTAACCCATAGATGGGAGGATAAGAGGGTTCATAACTTTCCCAAGAGCATTTGCCCGAAAGTGAACGTAATAGCGCGACTGGAGTTCGAACTCGCTTACTACGATTCCGCAGTCCATCGCTTTAACCATTACACCACGAGGACACACCTAGAAGAATTAGAAGGCAAAAATAATGCATCATAGACAACTTTTTATACCCTTGTGTAGCACTGGACTTTTAACCCATAGATGGGAGGATAAGGGGGTTCATACCTTTCCCCAGAGAATTTGCCCGAAAGTGAACGTAATAGCGTGACTGGAGTTCACCGCTTTAACCATTACACCACGAGGACACCCCTAAATTCATTTTTTACGGTTTCATTTTTAATAAATACCGTCTTTTTTTCCATTTACACTTTTGATAAATTCGGTTTTTTCCATTTTCACTTTTGAAAAATTCGGTTTTTGTAATATTCACTTTTGATAAATTGTTTTTTTTTTTGATATTCACTTTTGATAATTTCGGGTTTTTCGATTTTCACTTTTGATAAATTCGTTTTTTTAATATTCACTTTTGATAGATTACGTTTTTTCTATTATCACTTTTGGTAAATTCGGTTTTTTTCTATTTTCACTTTGTGACATTGTATGTGGGCTGGAAAGGCCGTTTTTAACTCAAGATGAATTTTATAGAATGTAAGAACAGTCAAGCAGGCCTCTTGAAAAGGTATTAAAAAAGTGAACTTCTTTTATGGACAGTCAAGATTTACACTTGAAGAAGACCATCTGGATAGCGACTCCAGTGGTCTGAAAAAATGAAAATGATAGAATTAATTTTTTTTTATCTGTTTGTGGGAATCGATAATTCCCATAAAGGTCAATTTTATGTGATTATGATTTGACAGGAATGTGTGGCCCGGACATATGGATCTAATTATCTCGGTGAAAAACTTATAAAATTCATAAGATTTAACTATTGATTAAATTGAAAGACGGTTTCTTTTGTACGGTTACTAGGAGGAGATTGGTCAGCTGGATCAAGTGCCCCCCAAAGAGGGTAGTAACAGGTTGTTTATAAGCAGGAGTGAGAGAAGGGGATGGCAGCTATGAGTGGCAGTCAGAGATGCCTCGAATAGGACAGGTTGGTGTTTGATGGGTGGATTAAACACTTAGGAGTTGGAGATTGTTCTAAAATGGAAAATCTCAGTTGAGACAAAAGAATGATTGATATTTCTAACCCAACCTGGCCCCAACCGCTTCTGGACGAATTATTATTTTAACCAGGCATTTTTGAGATTTTAAGCAGAACAAAGGAGACCAGGACCACAAGCAGAACAGAAGAAACGAGGGCCATAAACCGAACAGGAGAAACGAAGGCCATTAGCAGAACAGGAGAAACTAGGGCCATAAGCAGAACAGAAGAGAAAGGGCTGACTAGATCAGCTGAATTCAGCCAAGTCTACCAAAATAACTCAAAGAAGAAAAATTATCATCTAGATTGAATCAAAACTGAACACTGACTTACTTCCTGAATCCATAATCGTTCATCGACCAAAACCACTGATTAGACGCCCAGAGTGAGCAAGTAGAAGCCTAGGTATTAAGGTATTGTCGTCCATCATTCCTCGCAATACTAAAGAAAGACTGAAATTTGTATTATTGTTTTCACACATTCTCCTTTATGAATATTTTGTTATAATAGAAAAGAGTTGTCTCCCTCATTATATAACCGTGAAGCTGTCGTTAGCCGTAGCATACCAACTCCTACTGTAATATAATAGCCGAGGGATTTCGGTTCATGCCTTTGGGTTTAGTTAGGCTGAGAACCTTTCGGCTCAGCACATGGGTTAGTTGGATGCAACCTTGATGCAGGTGGTAACGCGCGCGGGCGTACTGAGCGGACATATCACTCAGAGATGTCACAATAGCCTGAGATGATGAAACGGGTGACAAAGTGCGGGGGACGTCACCCACCGGAAGCGTGCGGAGGATTTTGGGGATTTCGAAGAAAGTTGAAGCTAGACGCCGAACGAGGAGGTTCGGCTTTTAGGGGCTCGCTGAGACGAGACGAATTTGCGCGCCATTGGTGCCGCATGAGATAGGGGCCAGATGAAGAAGCCGGCATAAAAAGATTGTGTCTCTCTCCTTATGTCGAAACCTTTAACTCAAAAGTAATAAAAAGGTTTCATACTTGAACAAAGAAGTCGTTACGTGTTTCAAATTTCGGGATTCTTGTGTTCTATGCGTATATGCTCTTTATGTATATATGTTACCAACATTCGATGTCCATTTCGCACATGGCCATATTCGTGTATATGCCTATGTAACACTACGGCAGGTTTCTGGTTGTTTGAAATGAGACACAGTGTAGGTATTCTGCTAGATCTCTTGAAAATTGTAGAAGTCATCATGACCCACGATTGACGCAAGAAATCAGTTAGTGACGGCCATCATCGGATATTCAGTTAGCCATTTAGTTCATCGGCCGACCGATAGGGTTATAACTTTTGATAAATATGATTTTTTCCATTTTCATTTTTGATAAAGTCGTTTTTTTCCATTTTCACTTTTAGTAAAATCCGCATTTTACATTCGCATTTTATATTATTAATTTTTTTTTATCTTACTTCCTTTTTTTATTCATATTTAAAAAAAATCAATTTCTTTTTATTGGATATCACCTACCTTTTCAGCATAATGAGCTGTTCCATCTGCCATGTATGGCAGTAGCGGAGATTAATCTGAAAATAAGCATACGAGTCAGACCAGAAGAGCCGTTCCTATTGTTGAAGTATATCATAACTCTATCACTAATCCTATGTTCTTATTACTAACAGTCTCTCTCTTGTAAATACTCTTTCCTGTAAATATAACTATTTTCCTCACAAACGTGGTTTGTTTTATTATTACTACTCCTTGTGTTCACTAAACAGAACACAACGCTTTTATTGCATTTAATAATATTCATAGATCAACTCATTGCAATTGTAAATTGCAATCAATTGTATTATAAATATCAAAGAAGAGAAAACAAAAGGAAAATTCAGAAGTTTTAATTCAAAGAAATGGCAGATATAATTTTTGTTTATTTTAACAATCCACTCTCAAGCATTTTCTATGTTTTTCTATCTATGTGCGTTGACTGACATCTTAGGTACACCTTCCTCAAGTCAATATGAATTGACAAATCTATTTCTTCTAACGCTATGAAAAAAAAAAAACAAAACAAAAAAAACAACAAATTTACTAATGTTTTATTCAGCGTGTAAAATGTCTGTCGTAATAAATATACCCCCGACGCCAAAATTGATCGTCACATCTGCCCTTTCTCACTTTATGAAACAAACAAATAGTGTTACGTTCCGCTCTCTGGTCAAACAAACAACACGGAATATATATAACTATATATATTTATTTTCTCGACGGACGCTTGATTGAAGTAGGTGCAGTCAGGAGAGGAATTAGAATCGTTCGTCTATGAGGCTTGAACTCTTCGATGTAAGTAGACGATGGCCGAGACAACGCACACAGAGTAACGACGGGACCAGCTTTCGTGAACAGCGGAATTTTTTCACTGTCTTCCGTTCAATTCGTCGGCCTTATATTACCTTCAAACTCCCACGCGGAGATATGGACACGCCTCCACGTCCCCGCAATTTCTTCCGATATCTGGCGATCGGGATGTGTCACTTCCGCCATCTTTGGAATGGCATGTGTGATCGTCATCGAGCGGAAATAACTGTCATGCAGTTCACAGGTCACTCTCTTCCAGTGCATCACTTTGTGACGGCACAGTGGGAATTTTTTTACCTTGTCTCATATTGTCAGCCAAGCTGTATTTTACAATAGAACAATACCTCATGTTCCGTTTTGTAGGTTGATTTTCAATTATCTCAGTCACCCCTCGGCCACCATAGGTCTTTGAAATAAGCCGATGTATACCTTACGTTTTTATTTAGAATGTTTTATTTTAAAATGTATATAAAATTAGATTATTTTTACTTTTCAACCTTTGTTCTTGAAGTGAATTGGTTTGGTTTGGTTTGGTTTTAAGGCATATCAACCATTGTAGTTTATTTAAAGCCAAATCAATTTTTATACATATAAACAGTTCTATTTCAAACAATTCAGTTTAGCATAAGTATACAGTTTAGTTCTATTTGATCCATAGATTGGAACCTATCAGGTGCTATCATTTCTAGTCAGACTGGACCTGGGAGCGAATGGCAATGAAGGGGTACTCTGCATTTCCCAAAGCTCCAGCATTACTGAAGTCTCACCCTCAGATAGTTTAGTGTCATATCGAGGACACTCATTGAGGGAGTCTTACAGTCGATGTATTGTGCAGCCCCTGCCGACTGGGTTATCTTGAAGTGAAAGCGACTGAAATAGTAAGTTAAGTTGGTGACCTTAGTCGAAGGTGATCCGAAGGTTCCTTTTTCAATAGCTACTACACCGAGGTGTAGGGGAGGGCGCTACTCCTTTCCCTGGTTTGCTCCACTTTACCCTTAATCCTAACCTTATATTGCAGAGTGCTAAGCAAGGCTGCACTAAGTACCATTTTTTGAATCTTTGGTTTGACTCGACCTAGGATTGAACCCCGGTCTCCCGGCCCATTGGCGAATACTTTACTTCGTAGAAACATTGAAAGGGGATATTTATCGTTGATTACCACCAGACAGAATTTGACCGGAAGTCTTTTTTTTTATCTTGGTGATTTTTGGGAAAGGGGCGGTCGGGTACGAACCGAGACTCGTGCCATGCCGGACTATGATGGTCTTAGGCTCATTGGCAGCAAGTTACCCAGCTGGATTTGAACTCATTTGGTGCGATGTGAGTCCGGCACGTGTGCTGGCTCATAGCTTGAACTAGACACGAAGTTAGGAACGAGGGATAAATTACCAATTTTTGGAAAATATTAGACACAAAAATTGTTCTGAGAATTAATTTTTTTTATTTATTGCAGACTTTTTGTCCTCATCTTAGTAGTTTTTGTGTGTTGTTACTTCTTCACTACGTTTCGGCCAAATTTCCCCTCTGGCCTTCTTCAGGTGATTTAACCGCGACCTCGGATAGGAATGCTGAGTCTTGTAACCGTGTCCCCAGTAATTACTGCCTTCCATAGTTGTCAGCATTCCTATCCGAGGTCGCGGTTAAATCACCTGAAGAAGGCCAGAGGTGAAATTTGGCCGAAACGTAGTGAAGAAGAAACAACACACAAAAATTAGTAAGATGAGGACAAAAAGTCCGCAATAAATAAAAAAATTAATTCTCAGATTAAGAAGCCTCATCTCAAAAATGATTCCAATTAAAAATTGTTCTGTTGCGTGTTTGAGACCGCTAATTCAAGTAAAAAATCACAGTAAAATTGACAAAAATAAATAAATAAATAAATAAACAAAATAATAAAGATAAATGAATCGAATAAAACAGTAAACCAGAGCCCTCCCCAACTCAAAAAGTCCAAAGCAAAACCCCTCACCCATCAAAAAAAGCCTAAAAACAACAACGTTATCTTAAAAATACTGGAAACTTCCGCACACACCTAATGCCATCGAGTACACAATTCGGTTGAAAAATGGCGTACGATTAAAATAATTCTGGTTTGGATTGGATTCTTTGTTTAATGGCATATCAACCTTTATGAATCATTGTAGCTATCTTTGTAGAACTGTAAGGGTAATATATAACCCATAGCTGAAAGGGATAAGGGAGTTCATGTCTTTCCTAAGAGTGTTAATTCAAAAGTAAATGTAATAGTGTGACTGGAATTCGAACTCGCTTATTTTCTTTGTGTCTATGTGTGTGTGTGTGTGGATGTGAGCAAAAATCAAACGAGTGGAAGACTAGCTCGCATGAGGATCGAAATCGTAAAACGGTGTCGTGAGATTTTATTCTGTTTTATATTTTATATCTTATGCTTTTAACACTTGAACTATATTGTGATATTGCTTTGCATACATAAATGATAGGGCAGACTAGGCAATTAAATTTTGTTTAGGCAACCACTCTAGGAGAAGGAAAAATTCTAAAACAAAAACATGAGGAATGTTGTTCGAATAATATGTGGCACACTGGTGCTGTATTCTTCTGTTAACTGCTTGTAACGCTAAAAATTATATACATAATAACCACAATTATATATATATATATATATATATATGTATATGTATGTATATATTCTTTTTCAATGCCATTTTTCTGTACTTTGTGACTAAGGTGTTGCTTTTCTAACCGAATTTCTTCTAATCAGATCTAATTATGTGGTCAAATTATTTTCTCCTTTGCGCCCGGGCGCCATTTTTTCCCCCAAATTATCTCCCCTGATTTTCCCGCCAATTTCAGCAATCACTGTAACCAATTAAGAATAGTGTTAATTAGTGTTCGCGAAAAAGATTAAAAAATAAATATACAATTATACATCGGAAGTTCAATCAACAAACAAGAATAATTGATGACAAATTAAGCTCCTCGGTTAAGATCATCATCATCATCATTATCAAGGCGAGACAACAGCACTCATTTCTTTGACTCTCTCTCTCGTCCCTATCAGCCATCACTTTTAACAAGTCTTCTAGACGGCACCGAGTGTCCATTAAGAACTGATGAATGCAACATTTTGTTAATCGGCAATCACTGGTGCGCCCGTATGTACGAGTTCATAAGAAAACGTCGGTTATGAGTTCGTCTTTTTTCTCCAGCGTGTCTTCCTCGTCTTACCTGGATGATAAGTGAGATGGGAGAGAAGTGGCCGTACAGCAGCTGTTTTGTAAGGCTGCTGCTTCTAGGATTTTTTAAAAACAAGTTATATAAGACCATGCGAGTAAAAAATTGAGCTAAGCCTCATTTAGGGATGTTATAAACAAACTGTGTTTACAAATCATATCTAATATATATGTATAAAGAAGATTTGGCATTAAATAAACTACAATGGCTGACATGCCATAAAATCAAACCAAACCAAACCAAACCAAATCCTATATATTTAATGTATAAAGAGGATTTGGCATTAAATAACCTACAATGGTTGATATGCCATAAAATCAAACCAAACCAAATCCTATATATTTAATATATAAATATAAAGAGGATTTGGCATTAAATAACCTACAAAGGTTGATATGCCATTAAACCAAACCAACCCAAATCCTATATATTTAATATTTATGTATAAAGACTATTAGGCATTAAATAACCTACAATGGTTGATATGCCATAAAACCCAACCAAACCAAATCCTATATATTTGATATATATGTATAAAGAGAATTTGTCATTAAATAACCTACAATGGTTGATATGCCATTAAATCAAACCAAACCAAATCATATATATTTAATATATATGTGTAAAAAAATTTGGCATTAAATGACCTACAATGGTTGATATGCCATAAAACCAAACCAAACCATATATTATATATTTAATATATATATTTATAAAGAGGATTTGGCATTAAATAACCTACAATGGTTTGATTTGCAAAAATATCCCAACCCAACCAAATCGAATATTATATCATTTTTCATTCTTGTTTTTGATTGGTTTGGTTTGGTTTTATCGCATATCAACCATTGTAGGCTATTTCATGCCAAATCCTAATCATACATATATATTAGATATATATAATCTGTTAACATTTCGTTGATTACATTTTTAAATGAACCTGAGCTCCTTTTTTTACACTCAGTTAAATGATACCAAATATTATTATGTAACAGCAACAATTTAACATCAGTCATTTGTTTGCACAAATCTATATAAATATACATGCCTAGGGCGATGAACGATAGGGAGGAGTGGCGAAAGAGGGTCAGGGATATCCGTGCTGCCAGTACGATATGATGATGATGATGAAGAGATTAGTTTATCAGTAATATCACTTTTAAATGAGTTCTTTACTAATTTGTTTGCCCATTAATATTGCTACTGTTTCTATACAATTCATCATCATGTCGTGCCACGGATATCCCTGACCCTCACTCGCCACTTCTCCCTATCGTTCATCGCCTCTGGCGGGTCTTCAGGTCTACTTTCCGTATCCTCACATAGACGCTGTATGTATGTTCGAGCTGGTCGTCCTGCTTTTGCTCGGCCATATGAGCTCGACCCTGCTTCTCCAGCAGTGTCCTGCATGTCTGGTTCGTTTGACTTGGATAGTTTTCGTGATGGGGGCAGGTGACCGTACAGTTGGTGTCTTGCAGGGTGTTGCCGCCAGGACTTGTTTAATATTGCTTGCAATAATCGTTTGTTTGTAAACAGTGAAATGGTAACAAGTATTGCTATTTAACACAAATTATTCGATCTAACATTACTCATTTGTTTGCACACAGTTAAATGGTTCCAAGTATTGCTATGTACCACTAACAAATTCAATTAAACATCACTCATTTGTTTACACTCAGTTGAATGATCAAACATTTCTATTTCAAGCAACTCACTTTAGTATAAGTACACAGTTTAAGTGTCAAAACAGTTCTATTTGACCCATAGATATAACCCTTTCAGATACAACCACTCCGGGTTAGAGTGGATCTAGGAGAAATGGTAATGAAGGGGTACTCTGCATTCCCTAAGGCTCGTGTATTACTGGAGCCTCACCAACAGATGAAGTTTAATGTCAAATACAGGACACACGTAGGCAGGGTATTACTATTCTGCAGGAGGTGCCCGTGGTGTAGTGGTTATCGTCGTAGGAAATGGACACGACGACACGAGTTTAAATCCTGGACGAGACTGATTGCATTTCACATAGTACTAATACCCTTGGGAAAGGTATGAATCCAATTATTCTCCCGCCAGCTATACATAAATAGTAGGGCAGACTAGGTTCTTCAGCCTTGGTGAGGCAACTAGTCTAGAAGAAGAAAAAAAACTCTGAAATCAAACCTGTTAAACTCCGCTTAAAAATTGATCTTGTGTCATATCCTACCCGAGCGGAGGGGTTGGGTAAATATGATTACTATTCTGCAGAGAAGCAATATATATAGATCAGATGTATATTTTGGCCGTTCCATAACCCTGGTAACATTTCGCATTTATATTTTTCTCATATTGATAATAAACTCACCATTGCCACAAGAGAAACTGCTTCCGTTATAAACCATTCGTGAATACTGTGACGATATACACCTCCACTCCATTCGAAGACTGGTATGACCAATATTTTATGTTACTAGAAGCGTCTGATTGGGCGAATAGAACACGTGATCAAGTGAGATCGTTACCGCCAAGAATAAAAACAAGTCAGTCCGATGAAATACTTGGAAGGAAGTGGATATGTTTTTCTCTGGCTCACCAAGAGCCCCATAAGATTATGAAATCTTATAAAAGGTTACGCGAGAGAACAGCCCTTTGAAATCTACATGTTATCGTATAGGCGAGAACAGGTTTGGTTTTATGGCACATCAACCTTTGTAGGTTATTTAATACCAAATCCATTTTTATACATGTAAACAGTTCTATTTCAAACAATTCAGTTTAGTATAAGTATATTTTTTACACACAGTTTAATATCAAAATAGCTCTACTTCAAATAATTCAGTTTAGCCTAAGTACGCAGTTTCAATGTCAAAAAACACTTCCACTTCAAACAATGCAGTATATTGTAATTACACAGTTTAGTTCTATTTGACGCATAGATTGGCCCCTTTCGGGTGCTACCACTCCTGGACTGAGTGGACATGGGAGCGAAGGAAATAAAGGGGTACTCTGCATTCCACAAAGCTCCAGCATTACAGGAGCCTCACCATCAGATTGCTTAGTGTCATATCGAGGACATTCGTTGAGGGAGTGTTACTCCTCTGCAAAGATGTAGTCGGTATATTCTACAGCCCCAGCCGACTGGACCACAGGACACTCATTGGGGGAATCTTACCTTTCTACAGAGATGCACTCGGCGGGTTCTACAGCCCCCAGTCCCTCAGCCGAGAACAGAAGAAACAGAAACGAATGCTATGAATGTATTGCCTGTCCTTAATAACCCGAGAAGGACTTAATAAACTCTAAAATTGATTTTTTATGAACATTTTGAGTATCGCAAGAATATTTGTGAGACTTCTAACAACCCCAGAGAGCTAATTAAAAACTACTTATATGCCTCCTTCTTCTCCTCGTTTGGTAGTGTAAAAATATCTAAAATCCCTTTGCATTAAACGCATACGTTCACCATTCTATTTCACACCAATTAATATTTCGTGGCTTAATTTGTACCGTTGCGGTACCAAAGAGAATTTAGACCCCACCTAGAAAATCTATTTAACTAAACAAAGGTTTATTAACCATAGAAACTTGTAGGTAGTCATCGGGAAAAAGATAGAAAGAGAGTATGGAAACTGAGACGACCGCGTTTGCTAGCAAAAAGAAGCAACATGGTGAGAAAGAAGAGAGCAGAAACAGACTTTGAATTTTTTTCTTGGTTTTTCGTCGCACCTCGAACTTGTTGGGTCATGTCCAGTCCATCTCACCACTGGCGCACAGTCCCTCCAAAACTTTCGTCTCTTTACATCTTCGTGGCTGGTGTTCAACTGTCAGTCTTTACCCTATCATGTCTCGCCCCCCTCCCTACCACCTGGTATCAGCGGGACGAACATCCGCTTTCGCTGGTTCTGTACATGCGCACAAGAATCTTTAGAACCTCCAGTTTTCCCTAGTCATTACAACTACAAGAACCTTGGCCTAGCCGTTCGGAGACTGCATTTTTTAAATTTATTTATTTATTTATTTTTTCGATTGAAATTTTCTCTGAAATGTTCAATCACGTTACAAATTGGACTGTTAACCAGTAGGTTTGTGTTTCTTTTACAGTTTGCAAATAAAGCTGTTCGATTCTAACGTCGGTCACGTCATTTTTGTTATTTCATGGATTAGTTTAATTATTTTATTTTCTATGTGCTCGGGTTGACTTCTCAGGAATTGTGAAGTTAGCTTATGTGATACTACATGGAGTGCATTCGTTAATATCCCCGACCCCTAACAATAGACAGATTTTAAGTTTTTTTAAATTATATTTCAGATTACAATGAATTGGGTTACAACTCGATGTTTGAAGAAAATAATTAGTCACATAACAGAATGCATATTTACCCAACCCCTCCGCTCGGGCAGGATATGACACAAGGTCAATTTTTTAGCGGACTTTAACAGGTTTGATTTCAGAGCTTTCCTTCTCCTAGTTGCCTCACCAAGGCTGAAGAACCTAGTCTGCTCTACTATTTACCCATAGCTGGAGAGAGAATAATCGGATTCATACCTTTCTCAAGGGTATTAGTGCTATGTGAAATGCAATCAGTCTCGTCCAGGATTTGAACTCGTGTCGTCGTGTCCATTTCCTACGACGATAACCATTACACCACGAGCACCTCCACACATAACAGAATAAGTGCACGTTCTATCAGTTGGGACACGTTCGAGTTTGTCTTTTCTTCCATTCCATTTAGTACCGGCTCATTGGTCTAGTGGGTAGAGTGTTCGCCAATGGCCCGGGAGAACGGGGTTCAAATCCCAGGTTGAGTCATACCAAAGACTCTTAAGAAAATGGTACTTGATACCTCCTTGCTTAACACTCAGCATTATAAGGTATGTATCAAGGGTAAAGTGGGGCAACCCGGGGAAGGAGTAGCTCCCTCCCCTACACCTGGGTATAGCAGCTATTGAAAAGTGAGCCTTTGTGTCGCCCTCGACTAGTACAGTATCATTAGATATATTAATTCTAATATTGGACATTAAGCGAATATCGTTCTGTAGACAGGGCTAAGAATTCGCTGACTGTATTCCCTCCAGAGGAGAAGAACCCCCACTCAAAAAGAGGGTATCTAAGGTATAATACTCTGCTTCATCCGATGTTGAGCCTCTAGTTCTGAAGTTGGGGTAAATGTCGAGTACCCGTTCATTGCTCTCTGATACACATTTATCCAAAGAGGTAATCCAAAGAATTCCATGTATGGATCAGATAGGTCTTGGTTTGGCTTGCTGTGTGTGTGTGTGGGTGTTTATCCATTGAACAGTATGTAATACAATAGAGATGTAAAGTGTGTGTGTGTGTGTGCGTGTGGGAGGCTCTGCAGGAAGAAAGGCTCCCGGCAGGTGGTGCCGAATATAACTTAGCTTTGGAGAATCTCAACCCTTACCTCTTTAAGTGACGGCACAGCATAGGGTAAGGACCTCTGAAGCTGTAGTTGTTTATTTTTTTAGACCATATTAGGTATATTGTCATCCACAGACAGATTGCTTCGTTGTATCACAACTCTTCAGTGTGGTTAGACACGCGAGATGCTTCAAGCTGTTGTCAAAGCCTGGTTGACTTTACGTCAGTCGGATATCTTACCCCAAAGTCATCGTCCCTCTCAACGTAAGCGGAGGAATTTTTTCGAATAATATTTATTTACGTATACACCACCGGAGAGCTCAAGTATGTGTGTGTGTGTGCCAGCGTATTCTATCTTTGATCCATTTAAATCCTCATATGAGTTGTTTGACTTTTGGAGCGAATGAATTTAAGAAGGCACCGTATGTTTCCCCTCTTCAACCCGACTGGAGCCATCTTCGGGGTAGCGAATAATGAAATGACAAACACAAAGACGAAAAAAAAAATTACAAGAGGTAATTGGAAGAATTGACTCATCATTGTGAACGAGTGTCCTGATATGACACTAAACAGCATCAGATAGTGAGGCTTCAGTTCTGGAGCTTTGGGGAACGTGGAGTACAACTTTATTACCATTACTCCCAGGTCCACTTTGAGCCAGAGTGGTCATATCTGTTAGGTTTCTTGTTATCTATCAAATAGAACTGTTTAATATACCTGAAACCGGGCCATTGGTCTAATGAGTTGAGTGTTCGTCAGTGGTCCGAGAGACCGGGTTTCAATCCTAGGTCGAGTCATACCAAAGACTCAAAAATGGTACTTGGTACTTCCTTACTTAACACTCAGCATTATAAGATAAGGATCAAGGGTAAAGGGGAGTAATCCAGAGAATGGAGTAGTGCCCCCACCTACACCTCAGTGTAGTAGCTATGGATTTGGTTGGTTGGTTGAGTTTTATGGCATATCAAACTTTGTAGGTTATTTAACGCCAAATCCATTTTTATGCAAATAGTCAGTTCTATCCAAAAAAAAAAAAAAAAAAAAATTCAGTTTAGCATGAGAATACAGATAAATTGACAAAAACATTTCTATTTCAAGCTATTCAGTTTATTCAAACAGTTCTAATTCAGCTAATTCAGTTTAGTATAAGTAGTGATTTTGTTTACACACCGTTAAATGTCAAAACAGTTTTACATTAAACAATTCAGTTTAGTGTAAGTACAGTTTCATTGTCAAAACAGTTCCAGTTCAAACAATTCAGTTTAGCATAAGCACGCCGTTTAAATGTAAGTACACAGTTTAATTGTCAAAAACATTTCTATTTCAAGCTATTCAGTTAAGTCAAACAGTTCTAATTCAAACAATTCAGTTTAGCATAAGTATGCGGTTCTATTTAACCCATAGATAGGACCCTATCAGGTGCTACCACTCCGGGCTAGAGTGGACCTGGAAGCAATGGCAATGAAGGGGTGCTCTGCATTCTCCAAAGCTCCAGCATCACTGGAGCCTCACTGTCAGATCGTTTAGTGTCATATCTAGGACACTCATTGTGGGTATTACCCCTCTGCAGAGGTACAGTCGATGTATTCTACAGCCCCAGCCGACTGGGCAAAGTAGCTATTGAAAAGGGAGCCTTGGGGTCACCCTCGGCTATGGTCACTAACTGTACTTTATTACTATACCTGAAACTATTAAACAGTGTGTAAACAAAGGATTAATATTAAATTGAATTCTTAGCATTTGATAGCAACAGCTGAAACCATTTATCTCTGTGCAAAAGAAGGAATAATGTTGACTAGAATTGTGATAGATAACAATACATGAATTCATTTAGTGTTCTGGGTATGATGTTAAACTGCATCTGATAGAAGGGCTCTAGTCTTGGGATTTGGGGAATCTTTCCATTACTCTCAGGTCCACTCTGATTCGGAGCTGTAGTACCTTTTAGGATCCCGTTAATTAGTCAACTAGAACTGTTCAATCTTTGAGTAGGCATTATTGTCGATATTAAAGAGAATAATTATTGGTAAATAGCAATACTCGAAACTATTGAACTGTGTGCAAACAATAAATCGAAACCATTTAACTGTTTGCAAAAAATAATAAATATCAAATAGAATTATTAGTGTTGGATTGCAGTACTTGAAATTATTGATCTGTGTGCAAAAAAGAGCTCTGGTTCATTTAAAAATAATCTTACCTAGAAAGTATTTGCAAACTAATCCTATATATATATATATATATATATATATATATATATATATGAACGGGATTTTGCATTAAATAACCCATGAAAGTTGAAATGCCAAAAAAAAAACGACCAAACCAAACCAAAGCAAACATACTCTCTCTCTCTCTCTATATATATATATATATAGAGAGAGAGAGAGATAGAGAGAGCTTATTTTCTTGTTGTATCTGTTGAAGCCCTGTTAAAAATTATTTTGGAGTCTTTGATTCATATCAATGCTCTTAACGGGATGGAAATAAATTTATTATTCTCATGTGACCGAATATTAGTTTTTTTTCTTGAAATGATATTATTTGCTCTGGGAATTTATTTACATTGAGGTCTTTACCAGGAATATCTAAATATTCGAAATTTGAATGATTTATTTGTCTTGACGGAATTGTTCCCAACTCCGGATTTACTGGACTGAAGAATACCATATATATATATATATATATATATATACGAGGTGCCTACGATACGTTTCCAGACTTTTTTCGTATTGGCACTTTTATTGATAGTATACACATGAAACTCTAGTCCCCTTCGAAGTAATCTCCTCCGGTCACAATGCATTTGTTGTACCATTCCAACAACTTTTGGAAGGCCCCATGGAAGTCCTCTTGTGTGAGCGTGTCAATGACCTTCGTCACAGCCACTTTCATCTCCTCAATTGTCTCATAACGACAGCCTCTGAATAAGCAAAAGTCACAGGGAGCAAGGTCAGGACTATAGGGAGGGCAACTGTCTTGATGCCCATCTTATAGACTCCCTGCCTTCCTTGAATCTCTTATGCCACTCAAAAACTGATGCTCGATTCATGCAAGATGGTCGAAAAGCAGTCTGAAGTATTCCTTACGTTTCTGTGACATTTCTCCTAAGTTTAAAACAGAATTTTATTGCATATCGTTCTTTTCAAGTGTCAGATTGCATTTTTGAAATTCACCAGCTGTGACAATCAGGTTTTAGAAGTGTGTATTCCAATTGCTTCTGTAGCTGTTCCTTTGAAGCTGAAATTATAAAAATTGGTCAGTCATCTCATAAGATGTATAGCAATAACATACTGAATTTTCAAGAGTCTACAACATTTTTAAATGCCTGTACAAAAAATGTCTGGAAACTTATTGAAGGCACCTCGTATATGATATCAGATGTTTTTCAACTGTTGTTAAACGTTCAATTCAATGTCGATCTTGATTATCCTATTGTAACGTCTGTCGTTTCTGGCTAACTCTAACTCATCTCTCAATATACTGTCGCGGGTTTTCTTATTACTTTTGGTATTTCAAGGGCAGCGTTCTATTAAACTTTTGGATCAGCTGTGATCGTTTCTTTTGATTAAGTTTCTGCTAATTTACATTTTGGGGTCGTTTAATAACTTCGATGATTCATGTCACGCGTGCGACATACGCGTGTGGGCGTGCACACACACATACACACACACACACATCTCTCTCTCTCTCTCTCTATATATATATATATATATATATATAGAGAGAGAGATAGATAGCGGACAAAGACTATTTATCTATCTATCTATTCATATATATCTAGTACCCTCTTTCTCTCTATTTCTTTTCAGTATCTATCTATCTATCTATCTATCCTTTGACATATAACTAGTACTCTTTCTCTCTCTCTTCAGTTTTTATCTATCTATCTATCTATCTATTCGTTTTCTTTGTTTCTCTTTTGAAATATATATATATCCACTCTCTCTATGCTTTCGTATCTCTCTTTCTCTCGATTTACACGATAGACACAACGTATTTTCTGACGCTCTTAACATTTGCATGTATGGAAAAAACTTTTTCAGTCCTCCGGTTCCCTCTGCCCAGTCCCTGCCTACAGTCTCGCAAAAAAATTTCCTCCCAAAACACATAACGTAATTTTCCACTACATCGTGTCTTTTAGCCGACCCACTCGACTGGACGTATTCAAGGAGCATCGCAAAAGACGTCGGGTTTCCAGAAATTTTGCAAAAGTCAGAAGTCATACGTGACCGTTTGTATCTTTGGTATTGGACCGTAGACAATCAATAGCTCCTTAGGCAGCCATTTTGTTAAAATGGCGTCCGCTAACTTCTGTTTAGAGGGGAAGAAAAGAAGAAGATAAAAAAGCCAGTAAAGACGATACTCAACTCAGACTGTCGTGTCTACTTATGGGAAATTTCGTTGGCAATTTGCTTGGCAAAATGTAAGGATGCAGGTGTTTATTTCGATGTTAAAAGTGGTCTGATGATCTCATTTATATTTTTTGCTTTTTCATTTTTGTTTGACAAAGCAATATTTGTATGCAGTGGTTTTCATCAAGTAGCTGATCATTATGTAGTAATGGTATTTCTAGAGATTCAATAAAAGATATTAGTTGATTGTCGGACATTGGTAGGGTGATATTTATAATTAAACCTTTTTCAATCAGATCGACATTTTTGTTACACTGGCAGACATATTTTTGTCATTTTTGCGTTAGCTCAATATAAGACATTTTCTTATTGGGTGTGTATTGATCAATTCAATGTTAATAAATAAAAACATCGCTAGGAGGTTCCACTGTAATATACCATTGTGTAAAGGTTGTTTGGGACAATAAGTGAGTGTTTTATTGTTTTCCTTCTATTGTAGTGTTTTACTAAGCGTTTTTTCTCAGATGTGGCATAAGGCCGAAAGAATGGAGCACTCAAGTACAGTGACACACAATTGCTGATAAAATTATCATATTTTTTTTTCTTTAAATATATGATTAATTGACTTGTTTGAATATATCTTTTATTTTGCAAATTTTCTGAAAATAATTCACCCACTCTACAAGGATTAAAATATTATTTGCCATCAAAAGGTTCAGTAGGACACATAGCGTAACGGTTATAGGCCTTGGTTCCCTAAGCTTCTAAGGAGACAATCATCTAAAGGTTGCAGGTTCAATCCTGACTGCAGGCGAGTAACAATATTGGAATACTTAACACTTGTATCAGATTATTAACGGAATCAGAACATGCGACCCCCGTGGATTCAATGGAGGACGTAGTTCGAAGTTCCGTGAAGGTTCCAGTTATGACCGATTATTAAGGGTCAATAAATAAATAACTCAACACGGAGATATGTGGTGCCACAGAAATGTATCCAAAGTCTCTGAGGAGGGTTTCCTTGGTTCAATGTACACAAAGACAGGCAAGGTGTTTATTACCGTTGCTGCTCCCGCTCTACCAGCTTAGTTCTTGATTAATAAACCCTTTGGGTAAGTCCATTATTCTGGTCATAGGTGAGTCACCTACAACAGTTCCCGAGTTCGACAAACAACTGAAGAAGGCCGGAGGACATATCGGCCGAAACTTTGTGGAAATAAGAATAAAGATAAAGACAATTGTCCGAAAACGCTCAATGATAAAAAGCCATTTAGACGACATAATTCTAAAGGCATATGAACCTTTGTTGGTTACTGAAATCCCATAGCCATCTCTGTAGAGGAACTGTTGTTGTACTATTTACCCCATAACTTGGAGAATAAAGGGGTTCATATCTTTCTCAAACGAATTTATCCGAAATAGCGTGACAGAAGTTCGAACTTGCTCACTTTTCTTTGGATTGGTCCATCACGTTAGCCACTACACCAAGGAGAATCTCCGCCCAAAATTATTCGAATTGTGAAGGGGGTGTCCTCGTGGTGTAATGGTTAAAGCGATGGACTGTGGAATCGTAGTAAGTGAGTTCGTACTCCATCACGCTATTACGTTCACTTTCGGGCTAATACCCTTGGGAAAGGTATGAAACCCCTTATCCTCCCATCTATCGGTTAAATAGTACCACTACTGTTCTTCTAGGAGAATGGCTTTGGCATTAAATAACCTATAAAGGTTGATATGCCATTAAACAAAGAAACCAAACCAAACCAAGAATCGGGAAAAAATCTTAAGAAACAGCTACACACACACAAAAAGGAAAATATTAGCGTACAATGAATGTGATTCCCTAGCTTCTAGGCATAAAATAACCCAAGACAGAGTGACATGCCGCTAAAATAAATAAAGCAAGCAATCACTGACCAAGTTTGTTGTTTCGCTTTGTTTTTTTTCAAATGGCGTATCAAATTTCATGGGATATTTAATGCTAAAGCTATTCTAACAGAAGAAGGGTAGTGGTACTATTTCTCCCAAACCTAGAGGATGAAAGAGTTCATGCCTTTCTCAAGCATATTAGTCTGTAAGTGAACGTAATAGCGCGACTAGAGTTCGAACTTGATTACTAAGATGTCGTACTCCAGTACATTAGCCACTACACCACGTTGACTTCGCCAATCACCGATAAGAATTATTCCCATAGAAAGGTTACAATTTCTTAATCACTATATATATATTTGATTTTATATATATATATATATATATATATATATATATATATATATTTTCCGAAGAATTTTCTCAATTTCAAGTCGGACAAAATTGAGCAGCAGTTGATTATAAAACTTAGCACTCTATGCCTCTGTAGTTGTTTGTGATTCTCTCTATCCATTTCTATCTTTCTCTCTCTCTCTCTCTATCACACACACAGACACTCTTTCTCTCTCTCTCTATATATATATATATATATAATTTTTCTTTCCCTATCTTCCTAGTCTATCTCTCTTCGTGCCAAATAGAATTTTCGGTCTGTCTACTTATCTGTCTCTCTATGAATATATATCTATCAATCAATTTTTTCTGCTTCATAAACTATTGGCTTATATTTGTATCTGTACAATCCAGCACAGTCGGCTGGGGTTGTAGAATACACCGACTGTTTCTCTGCAGAGGGAAAAGACCCCGCCCCCCTCCCACAGCAAGTGTCCTGGATATGACACTTAACAATCTGATGGCGAGGCTCCAGTAATGCTGGAGCTTTTGTGAATGCGGAGTACTCCTTCATTGCATTACTCTCAGATCCACTCTGCCTGTGGTAGCTCCTGATAGGGTTTGATTAGTGGGTCAAATAGGACAGTTTGATATTTAAACTGAATGCAAACAAATGGCTTATGCGAAATGAAATTATTAGAAATAGAACTGTTTGATCATTTAACTGTGCGTAAACAAATAACTGATGTTTAATTGAATTGTTAGGGATACATAAGAATACTTGAAACCATTTAACTGTGTGCCAACAAATGAGTAACGTTGAATAGAATAATTAGTGCGAAATAGAAACACTTAAAACCATTTAACTGTGTGCAAACAAATGATAAATAGTATGTAGAATTATTTGTATTGGATAGCAATACCCGAAACCATTTAACTGCGTACAAAAAATGAGCTCAAGCTCAATTAAACAAAATGCGTTCACTACTGCATAGTTTGGAACGAGCCGCCGCAGAATACGGAATATATGTACTATAATCAAACAGGCGACATTACCACACTATATGGAACCCATCTTAAACTAGTAGACAAATTCACCTACCTAGGAAGCAGCGTATCATCAACAGAAAAGGACATCGACATGCGGCTAACGAAGGCATGGGCAGCTATCGATAGGCTATCGATCATATGGAAATCAGACTTGACCTATAAAATGAAACGCAGTTTCTTCCAAGCAGCGGTCGTATCGATACTGCTGTATGGATGCACTACTTGGACGCTAACTAAACGGCTGGAGAAGAAACTAAATGGCAATTACACAAGAATGTTGCGAACAATACTGAACAAGTCCTGGAGGCAAC
This sequence comes from Sepioteuthis lessoniana, assembly GCA_963585895.1. Classification (NCBI taxonomy): domain Eukaryota; kingdom Metazoa; phylum Mollusca; class Cephalopoda; order Myopsida; family Loliginidae; genus Sepioteuthis; species Sepioteuthis lessoniana. The sequence goes on along the minus strand of CAUZXS010003951.1, from coordinate 27,246 downwards.
ACCCCACAAGGCACCAACTATACGGCCACCTGCCTCCCATTACGAAAACTATCCAAGTTAGACGAACCAGACATGCAGGTCTCTGCTGGAGAAGTAGGGACGAGCTCATAAGTGATGCACTCCTATTGGACCCCCACATATGGCCGGGCAAAAGCAGAACGACCAACTCGAACATACATCCAGCAGCTATGTGAGGATACGGGATGTAGCCTTGAAGACCTGCCAGAGGCGATGAACGATAGGGAAAAGTGACGAGAGAGGGTCAGGGATATCCGTGCCTGTGGCACGACATGATGATGATGATATATGTATAATTTTCCGCCTTTTCTTAATCTCTATATCGTGTTCTGGTTATATACGGGGTGGCAGTATCGGAGCAGTAAGTCATTGAATTTAGATATCGACAGGTTATCGATCATAAGGAAATCTGACTGATCCGATAAAATAAAACGCATTTTTCCAAACTAGACGAGAACCACACAAGAATGCTACGGGCTATATTGAACAAATCCTGGAATCAACATCCCACAAAACAGCGCCTGTAGAGCCGCCTACTACCCATCTCTAAAACCATCAAAATAAGACGAACAAAACAGGTTGAACATTATAGAGAAGTAAGGAAGAATTCTTGTGACGTTCTCTTATGAACCCCTTCACACAGACGTGCAAGTGTTGGCTAACCAACAAGAACTTATCTACAACGGCTCTATATGGATACAGGATAGATGCTGGAAGACCCACCGGAAGCGATGGGTGATTGAGACGAATGGCGGGAGAGAGTCAGGGAAATCCGTGCTAGTAGCGTGACATGATGATGATAATGATGATGTGCATAAACCGGATTTGGCATTAAATAACCTACAATGGTTGATATACCACAAAACCAAACCAAACCAAATCCTATATATTTAATATATATGTATAAAGAGGATTTGGCATTAAATAACCTACAATGGTTGATATGCCATAAAACCCAAACAAACCAAATCATATATATTTGATATATATGTATAAAGAGGATTTGGCATTAAATAACCTACAATGGTTGATATGCCATAAAACCAAACACAAACCAAATCATATATATTTAATATATATTTATAAAGAGGATTTGTCGTTAAATAACCTACAATGGTTGATGTGCCATAAAACCCAAATAAACGAAATCCTATATACTTAATATGTATAAAGATGATTTGGCATTAAATAGCCTGCAATAGTTGATATGCCATAAAACACAACCCTACTAAATTATATATACTTAATGTATATGTATAAAGAGAATTTGGAATTAAATAACCTCCTATGGTTGATGTGACATAGAAACCAACAAAAACAAATCCTATATATTTAATATATATGTATAAAGAGGATTTGGCATTAAATAACCTACAATGGTTGATATGCCATAAAACCAAACCAAACTAAATTATCCCTCAATTTTAGATCTTTTGCTCATCGTCTATTTACATTGATCTGTTTTTGACTTTTTTCATCTACTTTACTTTTCTTTGTAAGCCTGTCTGTTGCTTAAGTGTTGGAGGGTTAATAGAGGCTTTGTCTCTTTTATCGAGGTTAAATGTAATTCTGTTTGTGATCATCTGGTTTAGTTTGGTCGTTTGGTTTAATAATATATCAAACCTTGTGAGTTATTTAATGGCAATTTTTCTTTATATATATATATATATATATGTGTGTGTGTGTGTGTGTGTGTGTGTGCTTTTGTTTGTCGTGTGTCGATGTCTTTTTCGGTTGATGAGACGCTGCTTCCTAGGTAGGTGAATTTGTCTACTAGTTTCAGAGAGGTTCCGTCTAGAGTGGAAATGTCGGCTGTTTGGTTATAACACATATATTCAGTTTTGTGTGCATTGACATGGAAGCCAATGCCTGCGGCGGCTCGTTCCAAACTATACAGTAGTGTTTCGGCTTGTTTAGGTGTATTCGCCAGTCATGCTATGTCATCGGCGTAGTCGGCGTCGGTAATTGTTTTACGGGGTACCTTCTGCTTCTTCTTTTGTCAGCTCGAAGCCGTTTTCTCTGATTTTGTCGATCGAGGTTCTAAGCACATTGTCTAGACAGATGATAAAGAGGTATGGGGCTAGCGTGTCCCCTTGTAGTACTCCTAAGCGATGAATGATTGGGAGAAGTGGCGAGAGAGGATCAGGGATATCCGTGCTAGCGGCACGACATGATGATGATGATGATGATGTGTGTGTGTGTGTAGTTTGGCCGCAGTCGTTCATTTAATTTTGTCTGTATAATTTCTTTAGGATCCTTTCAAGTTTTCTGATAAGTGTCTTAGTTTCAGGTTGGAATTGATAGATGAATTGTCCAAAATTGTCCTGAGCGCTTTCGGACTCTTCATGGGCCATCATCAGGGGTTGCTTGCTTGTGTTAGGTGTGTTTTTGGGAAATTCATCTACCTGAAACTATAACACTTTTCAGAAAACTTGAAAGGATCTTAAATGAATTATACAGACAAAATTTGCCTTTACTATTTAATGAAACACACACACACACACACACACACACACACACACACACACACACACACATATATATATATATATATATATGTATATATATATATATATATATATATAAGTATGTTTGATTTAATAATAAAGACACATTTTCTCAATATAATTTTATTAGGAACCCTTCAAGTTTTCTGACAAGAATTTTGGATTTAGGTTGGAGTTAGTAGCGATAATTTCCTGAAATTATCCCGAGCGCTTTCGGACTCTTTAAAAAAGTTGAAAGTAACCTTGATAAAATTATATGGACAAAATGTGCCTTTATTATTTAATCAAACATGCTGAAATGAAGGAATGCTGCCCAATCACACACACACACACACACACACATATATATATATATATATGCGTGTGTTGAGACAGAATTTTTTGTTAAAAATTACTGTGTTAAAACAACAAGAATGTTCTGTCAATTTCCAAAATTTGCCAATATCTCAAAATGGTTTGTCGATAAACTTAAATGGATTAACAGAAGAGTGCTTACAATTTTTTTTTTATGAATAACACCAGGTTGATATATATATATATATATATATATATATTTAAAACGCCCATAAAAATCTGAACATAAAGAGAGTCAACTGACAGCGAACAATGAAAAAGAGAGCGATTATGTAATTTTATCCTTTAAAAACAACAGGAACGTTAGGTCTATCAATTTTTTTTCTCTCTGTGTAAAAAAACATTTGATAACAGAATCGAAATGGTTTAACACACACACACACACACACACACACACACACACACACACACACATACATACACATATATGTTTATGTATATGTATGTATATTCATGCTTGGGTTAATTTCTTTTATTTCGACTGTCATTTGTCATAAAATAGATACGTAAAAAAAGATCCAAATGTCGTTATTGTTACTTACGGTGAGTTTATAGAAATCTAACATTTTAATCTATCTATTCTGTTTGTTCATATCTTTCTTTCTTTCTTTCTTTCTTTCTTTCTTTCTTGTTCATATCTTTCTTTCTTTCTTTCTTGTTCATATCTTTCTTTCTTTCTTTCTTTCTTTCTTGTTCATATCTTTCTTTCTTTCTTTCTTTCTTTCTTGTTCATATCTTTCTTTCTTTCTTTCTTGTTCATATCTTTCTTTCTTGTTCATATCTTTCTTTCTTTCTTTCTTTCTTGTTCATATCTTTCTTTCTTTCTTTCTTGTTCATATCTTTCTTTCTTTCTTTCTTTCTTTCTTGTTCATATCTTTCTTTCTTTCTTTCTTTCTTTCTTGTTCATATCTTTCTTTCTTTCTTTCTTTCTTGTTCATATCTTTCTTTCTTTCTTTCTTTCTTGTTCATATCTTTCTTTCTTTCTTTCTTTCTTTCTTGTTCATATCTTTCTTTCTTTCTTTCTTGTTCATATCTTTCTTTCTTGTTCATATCTTTCTTTCTTTCTTTCTTTCTTGTTCATATCTTTCTTTCTTTCTTTCTTTCTTGTTCATATCTTTCTTTCTTTCTTTCTTTCTTGTTCATATCTTTCTTTCTTTCTTTCTTGTTCATATCTTTCTTTCTTGTTCATATCTTTCTTTCTTTCTTTCTTTCTTGTTCATATCTTTCTTTCTTTCTTTCTTTCTTGTTCATATCTTTCTTTCTTTCTTTCTTTCTTGTTCATATCTTTCTTTCTTTCTTTCTTGTTCATATCTTTCTTTCTTGTTCATATCTTTCTTTCTTTCTTTCTTTCTTGTTCATATCTTTCTTTCTTTCTTTCTTGTTCATATCTTTCTTTCTTTCTTTCTTTCTTGTTCATATCTTTCTTTCTTTCTTTCTTTCTTTCTTGTTCATATCTTTCTTTCTTTCTTTCTTTCTTTCTTGTTCATATCTTTCTTTCTTTCTTTCTTTCTTGTTCATATCTTTCTTTCTTTCTTTCTTGTTCATATCTTTCTTTCTTTCTTTCTTTCTTGTTCATATCTTTCTTTCTTTCTTTCTTTCTTTCTTGTTCATATCTTTCTTTCTTTCTTTCTTTCTTTCTTGTTCATATCTTTCTTTCTTTCTTTCTTGTTCATATCTTTCTTTCTTTCTTTCTTTCTTTCTTGTTCATATCTTTCTTTCTTTCTTTCTTGTTCATATCTTTCTTTCTTGTTCATATCTTTCTTTCTTTCTTTCTTTCTTGTTCATATCTTTCTTTCTTTCTTTCTTGTTCATATCTTTCTTTCTTGTTCATATCTTTCTTTCTTTCTTTCTTTCTTGTTCATATCTTTCTTTCTTTCTTTCTTTCTTTCTTGTTCATATCTTTCTTTCTTTCTTTCTTGTTCATATCTTTCTTTCTTGTTCATATCTTTCTTTCTTTCTTTCTTTCTTGTTCATATCTTTCTTTCTTTCTTTCTTGTTCATATCTTTCTTTCTTTCTTTCTTTCTTTCTTGTTCATATCTTTCTTTCTTTCTTTCTTTCTTTCTTGTTCATATCTTTCTTTCTTTCTTTCTTTCTTGTTCATATCTTTCTTTCTTTCTTTCTTTCTTTCTTTCTTGTTCATATCTTTCTTTCTTTCTTTCTTGTTCATATCTTTCTTTCTTTCTTTCTTGTTCATATCTTTCTTTCTTTCTTTCTTTCTTTCTTTCTTGTTCATATCTTTCTTTCTTTCTTTCTTTCTTTCTTTCTTGTTCATATCTTTCTTTCTTTCTTTCTTGTTCATATCTTTCTTTCTTTCTTTCTTGTTCATATCTTTCTTTCTTTCTTTCTTTCTTTCTTGTTCATATCTTTCTTTCTTGTTCATATCTTTCTTTCTTTCTTTCTTTCTTGTTCATATCTTTCTTTCTTTCTTTCTTGTTCATATCTTTCTTTCTTTCTTTCTTTCTTTCTTGTTCATATCTTTCTTTCTTTCTTTCTTTCTTTCTTGTTCATATCTTTCTTTCTTTCTTTCTTGTTCATATCTTTCTTTCTTTCTTTCTTGTTCATATCTTTCTTTCTTTCTTTCTTTCTTGTTCATATCTTTCTTTCTTTCTTTCTTTCTTTCTTGTTCATATCTTTCTTTCTTTCTTTCTTTCTTTCTTGTTCATATCTTTCTTTCTTTCTTTCTTTCTTGTTCATATCTTTCTTTCTTTCTTTCTTTCTTTCTTGTTCATATCTTTCTTTCTTTCTTTCTTGTTCATATCTTTCTTTCTTTCTTTCTTTCTTGTTCATATCTTTCTTTCTTTCTTTCTTTCTTTCTTGTTCATATCTTTCTTTCTTTCTTTCTTTCTTTCTTTCTTGTTCATATCTTTCTTTCTTTCTTTCTTGTTCATATCTTTCTTTCTTGTTCATATCTTTCTTTCTTTCTTTCTTTCTTGTTCATATCTTTCTTTCTTTCTTTCTTGTTCATATCTTTCTTTCTTTCTTTCTTTCTTTCTTGTTCATATCTTTCTTTCTTTCTTTCTTTCTTGTTCATATCTTTCTTTCTTCCTTGTTTGTTCATATCTATCTATCTATCTATCTATCTATCTATCTATCTATCTATTTTGTTCTTTCTTTCTTTCTTTCTTTCTTTCTTTCTTTCTTTCTTTCTTTCTTTCTAGTTTATTCATATCTTTCTTTCTTTCTTTGGTGTTCATATCTTTCTTTCTTTCTTTCTTTCTTTCTTTCTTTCTTTCTTTCTTTCTTTCTAGTTGGTTCATATCTTTCTTTCTTTCTTTCTTTCTTTCTTTCTTTCTTTCTTTCTTTCTTTCTTTCTTTCTTGTTCATATCTATCTATCTATCTATCTATCTATCTATCTATCTATCTATCTTGTTCTTTCTTTCTTTCTTTCTTTCTTTCTTTCTTTCTTTCTTTCTAGTTTGTTCATATCTTTCTTTCTTTCTTTCTTTCTTTCTTTCTTTCTTTCTAGTTGGTTCATATCTTTCTTTCTTTCTTTCTTTCTTTCTTTCTTTCTTTCTTTCAGGGAATTAAAATATTTTCTCATTACGATAATAACCGCAGTCGGCCAAACTTGTTTCAATATTCATGTTGACTTGTATACAACAATGACCCACTTTTCGTAAACGATGATTTGGAATGCTATCAAATGTTATCAGTGACAACTCCTCAAATATATGAAGTGTTTCTAATTGTCAAATCGGTGTCCCAACATGAATCCTATTGAACATTGGTTATTTTGGATCGTGATTTAAGAAAATTGACCTGCAAACCTTTGAAAATAGGGAAAACTTACATTCATATATCTCTGCTCGTTCAGTATGTATGTATGTATGTATCTCAGCCTATTCCTTATCTATCTATCTATCTATCTATCTATCTATCTATCCGCAGCTTCGAGCTCATTGACCGCGTGGGTAGAGTGTAGCTCCCTGCCCTACACCTTGGTGTAGTAGCTATTGAAAAGGGAGCCTTCTGGTCACTTTCGATTATGGTCACCAACATTATTTATATTTTTGATATCCTAAAAGATTTTCTCGATAAAATTAAACAGATTGATAGTACATAATAATAGTTTATGAACAATAGCACTCGATTGTAATATATATATATATATATATATATATATATATATATATATATATATATATATATATATATATATTACAATCGAGGGCTATTGTTCATATATATATATATATATATATATATATGTATTACAATTGAGTGCTATTGTTTATATATATATATATATATATATATATATATATATATGAACAATAGCACTCGATTGTAATACACACACACACACACACACACACACATATATACATATATATATATATATCTTTAAAGAAAAAACCAAAGACCGGTTTTTTTAGGATTATAAATTTATTTCCATCCTGTTTTTCGTTTCTGGTGTGAACCAAAAACACGAAGAAAAATATAACAGGACTTCTTCAGATCCAATGGATAAATAAAACAGAATAGACACATGGGGTGGGGGAAGGGAGGAAGAGATTTAAAGAGTTACAATCGAGTGCTATTGTTCATATATATATATATGAACAATAGCACTCGATTGTAATATATATATATATATATATATATATATATATAGACAGATTTCAACATCACAAACTAAAGTGAATATATTGGGAAAACAATGGTCACTTGTTCGAATAAATGAATTGATTACTGGAATCCAAAACGTTTAAAAATCGGATCTTGATCCACAACGGACGTAAAGATACTTGACTGCGGGAAATGATGGTCACTGGCCATGAAAAATGGATTTATTAAGAGAATACAAAATGTGTCTAGATCCAGAACAGCCTTGAACATTTCAATTTAAAAAGAATCTATTCGGGTAAATGATGGTCTCTGGTCATGAAAAATGGATTTATTAAGAGAATACAAAACGAAGAAAATCATATCTTGATCCAAAACAGCCCAGACTATTTCAACGGGATGAGAATCTGCTGGAAAATTTTAAAAAGTGAGATAGATAGACAGAAATAATGAACATAAGAAAGAGAAAAAGAAGAAATGAAAGAAGAAAGAAAGATTGTTTACCGCCGTTGAAAAATGAAAAAAAAAATGAAAAAAAAATGAAAAAAAAATGAATTTATTTGGGCATAAAATTTTCTCTTTCTATCTACCTACGGTGACATTCCGATTCTGGGGAATGTTGAGAACCCCTTTCATTGTCATTACTGCCAGGTCCACTTTGACTCGGTAGTACGGACGAGTGTTGCACAAGCCCTCTTTTGTGGTGGGTCTGTGCGCAGAACCGTAATCTGGCGTCCCTAAAAATGCCTCAGGCCGAAAAAAAAGGTGATAAACCTACCTCCTCCGAAAAGGGTTAGAGCTGAGGAGGACGCTCGAGAAGAGTTGGCTGCTTGACAGTTGGAATATGTTCATCTCGAACTGTTAGTTCATGTTAGTCTTATCAATTGATTTCTTTGTTTAAGGGTATATAAACCTTTGTAGGTTATTCAATGCCAATATATTTCTCCTAGAAAAACAGTAGTGGTACTATAAGGAGGTTCATAGCTATCCCAAGGGTATTTGTCTGAAAGTGAACGTAATAGCTCGACTGGAGTACGAACTCACTTACTACGATTCCACAGTCCATTGCTTTAAACACTACACTCCCCGACGAACTGTAGTGATACTATTTAACCCATAGCTGGAAGGATAAGGGGGTTCATACCTTTCCCAAGGGTATTTGCGCGAAAGTGAACATAATACCGCGACTAGAGTACGAACTCACTTACTATAATTCCGCAGTCCGTTAACCATTACACCACGAGGACAACCCCTCTGTCGAGTGGTCAAATAAAACTATTTATAATTCATATGAATACTTGATGTCATATAACTGTAAAGTATTCATTTTATGAAGAGTTACTTAAAGGATTGTTTGTTTGCAAGGGATTATAATAGAACTGTTTCAAACAAATGTCTATGATATTATATTGAAAGAATTTCTTGAAGTCATATAATTATTTGTATTTGATAGAAATACTTGATACCGCAAGAAAAAATCTACGCGAAACGAAACAACAGCACAAAAATGTAAATATGAAAAATGTTGGCGATTCCTTAACTCCAGACGGGTTGGCACGCCGTAAAAATCAACCAATCCATCTTAAAATTACGATTTTTCTATAGACATTGGTTTCATTTAGTTTAATGATATATCACTTCTATTAAATTTATTGTTTGTTTGTTTGGGTTTTATGGCATATCAACCTTTGTAGGTTATTTAACGCCAAATCCATTATAATGAAAATAGTTCTATTTCAAACAATTTTTAAAGTTTAAATCTTAGTAAACAGTTTATTTTTTAGTCAAACAGGTTTTGTTTGCACATAGTTAAATGTCAAAACAGTTCTATATTAAACAAATCAGTTTAGTGTAAGTACATTTCAACGTCAAAAATAGTTCCATTTCAAACAATTCAGTTTAGCATGAGCACGCAGTTTAAATGTAAGTACGGTTTAATTGTCAAAAATATTTCTATTTCAAGCTATTCAGTTTAGTCAAACAATTCAGCTTAGCATGAGTATGCCGTTAGTTTTATTTAACCCATAGATAGGGCCCTATCAGGTGCTACCATTCCGGGCCGGAGTGAACCTAGGAGCAAAGACAATGGAGGGGTACTCGGCATTCCCCAAAGTTCCAGCATTACTGGAACCTCATCATCAGATTGTTTAGTGTCATATCCAGGACACTCATTGAGGAGGGAGGTCTTACCCTCTGCTGAGGTGCAGTCGGTGTATTCTTCAACCCCAGTTGACTGGGCAACATATATATTAGAATTAATCTCAAAGCTAACCGTTAGAAGTGTATTGGTAGCATTTAACATATAACTGGGGTTTCTTTGTTTAATGACATAACAACCTTTGTTGGTTATCTAATGCCACAGCCAGCCCTGTAGAAGAAGAGTAGTGGTATTATTTGACATACAACTGTGGTTTCTTTGTTTTAATGGCATATCAAGATTCGTGGGTTATTTAATGCCGAAACCATCCGTGTAGAATAACAGTATTGGTACTATTTAACCTATTGTAAGGGTTTCTTTTTTAATGGCATATCAACCTTCACAGGTTATTTAATGCCAAAGCTATTCTTGTAGAAGAATTCTAGTGGTACCATTTGACATATAACTGGGGTTTCTTTGTTTAATGGCATATCAACCTTCACAGGTTATTTAATGCCAAAGCTATTCTTGTAGAAGAATTCTAGTGGCACCATTTGACATATAACTGGGGTTTCTTTGTTTAATGGCATATCAACCTTCATGGGTTATTTAATGCCAAGGCTATTCTTGTAGAAGAATTCTAGTGGCACCATTTAACATATAACTGGGGTTTCTTTGTTTAATGGCATATCAACCTTCACGGGTTATTTAATGCTAAAGCCATTCCTGTAGAAGAACAGTAACTGTTCTATTTAACCCCACAGTTGGGGGCGGGTAACGGGAGCACATGCCTTTCTCAAGGGTATTTTTCCGAAAGTGAATGTATTAACGCGACTGGAATTCGAACTCGCTTACTTTGATATTGCAGTCCAGCATTTTAGCCACTACTTCACGGTTCCACTCCTTTTTTCTTTTGACGAAGAAAACATCTTTAAACAGGATCAGATGTATGTAAGATCATTCCGAAATTTACATTAGTTTTGATTTCATAAATACTGATCGTTTTTTATAGAAAAAGTGAAGTATTTAAGTTCGAAAATGTGTTATTATTTTTTTTATAGCGTTTACATGATTGATTATCGGCTCATTGGTCTAGTGGGTAGAGTGTTCGCCAATGGTCCGGGAGACCGAGGTTCAATCCCAGGTGGCGTCATACCAAAGACTTTAAAAATGGTACTTGATACCTCCTTGCTTAACACTCAGCAATATAAGGTATGGATCAAGGGTAAAGTGGAGCAATCCTGGGAAAGGAGTAGCGTCCTCCCCTACACTTCGGTGTAGTAGCTATTGAAAAGGGAGCCTTCTGGTCACTTTCGACTATGGTCACCAACTTTATTTTACTTACTTACATGATTAATTGGTTTTGACGGCATATCAACACGTCTAGGGGTTATTTTATGACTAGAGGATAGGGAATTGTATTCATTGAATGTTAACATACATATTTTCTGATTTTTTCAGATTTTTTTCTGCACACGATCTTATCGAATACGAATAATTTTCCAATAGATCTATTTGACCATAGATGGGACTTTAACAAGTACCACATCCCCATCAGAGTGGTTCTGGGAGTAATTACTAAAAAAGGGTACTGCACACTCCCTAGATCTCCAGAAGGGAAGACTCACTATTGAGAAATTGCCGCCAAATTAAACTACCTCTTTCATTTTTCATCACCGGTAGACTCCCTTTCTTTCTTTCTTTCTTTCTTTCTTTCTTTTGGATATTTATCAACTCTTTCTTTCTTTCTTTCTTTCTTATATCAATCTGCGCCGGACCATCTCTGACTCTTCCTCTGTTCCTTTCGCTATTGTTTTCCTTTCTCTTGATCAATACAAATCTATAGTGACCATGTGTACGGACACTGGATGCCGCCTAGAAGACTTACCAAGTGACTTTGTTTGTTTGTTTACTTGATTCGAAATATTTTCTACTCTTTCTTTCTTTCTTTCTTTCTTTCTTTTGGATATTTATCAACTCTTTCTTTCTTTCTTTCTTTCTTATATTAATCTGCACCGGACCATCTCTGACTCTTCCTCTGTTCCTTTCGCTATTGTTTTCCTTTCTCTTGATCAATACAAATCTATAGTGACCATGTGTACGGACACAGGGTGCCGCCTAGAAGACTTACCAAGTGACTTTGTTTGTTTGTTTGTTTACTTGATTCGAAATATTTTCTACTCTTTCTTTCTTTCTTTCTTTCTAAATATTTTATCTTTCTTCTTTTAATATTAATCCACTTTGGACCACCTCTGCCTTTTCCCCTCTTTTTAAACTATTGCTTTGCCCTCCTTTCTCTTAATCAATACGCATACCTAGTGATCATATTTTTTATTTTTTATAATTCCAGCAATCAACCCTTTTTTCAATATAAGGTTCCCGCCATCTGTAAGTACTTCACGAAGACATATAACCTTGGGGCTTAGAAATTCTAGCAAAGACAGACTTAGAATCAACTCAAACTGTCTTCGCAGAAAATCAGAACAAAAGCACCGCCAATATTCTCCTATAAAAGAATTATTTAAATTCCTAAAGTGCCTCCACTCGAAGAGAAACATTGATAAAAAAGCAAAAACAAATAAAAAGCAAAACCATTGTACCCGATAGCAAATCGGCCTTTTCCCGGGAATATTCTCACGGGTTCTTCCTTTACCTAAGTTAACCCCCTCATTTAAACATCCTTATTTTAAGCTGACTTGGTCCGCTGTTAGGGTTTTTATTTTTCTGGTTGGCAACCCTGATTAAACACGTGTGGATTATTACAAGTGTGTTTGGTTACGAAGGTCATGAAACACACATATAAAAGCTTTGTTGGAGGCCATCTTGTTCTTTTTACTGTTGCCGAATGATTTTTATTTGTTCGCTTTGTTGGTTCGTTGGGTTTTATGGCATATAAATCCTTGTAGGTTATTTAAAGCCAAATACTGTTTATACATATATATTAAATGTATATGATTTGGATTGGTTGGGTTTTATGACATTTTAACCCTTGTAGGTTATTTAAAGCCAAATCCTGTATATACATGGTGCCTTCAATACGTTTCCAGACTATTTTGTACAGGCATTTAAAATTGTCGTAGACTCTTGAAAATTCACTATGTTATTGCTATACATCTTATGAGACGAGTGACCACTTTCTATGATTTCAGGTTCAAATTAACAGCTACAGCAGCAATTGGAATACACCCTACTAAAGCCTGATTGTCACAGCTGGTGGATTTCAAAAATGCAATTTGGACGTGAGGACACTTCAGAAAAACGATATGCAATAAAATTCTGTTTTGAACTTTAAAAAATGTCGCAGAAACGTATGGAATGCTTCAGACTGCTTTTCGACCATCTTGCATGAATCGAGCATCAGTTTTTGAGTAGCATAAGAGATTCAAGGAAGGCAGGGAGTCTGTTAGGGATGATGAGAGGTGTGGGAGGAGTAAGGAAGTCAATATACCAGAGTTGATTGGCCAAAGGGTTAGGGTTAGGGTCACTATGTTGAGGTTTTAAGGGAGTTCAGCAAGAGATTCCGTCAGAAGAGGCCAGCACTCTTCAAATCGAGTCAGTGGCATTTCCAGCAGGACAATACACCAGTCCACAACCCCATCCTTGTCACTGACTATTTGACCAAGATGGGCATCAAGACAGTTCCTCAGCCTCTCCATAGTCCAAACTTTGGTCCCTGTGACTTTTGGTTATTCCCTAAGTTTTGAGGCTGTCGTTATGAGACAATTGAGGAGATGAAAGAGGCTGTGACGTAGGTCATTGACACGCTCACACAAGAGGACTTCCAGAAGTTGTTGGAACGGTACAACAAGTGCATTGCAGCCGGAGGAGATTACTTCGAAGGGGACTAGAGTTTCATGTGTGTACTATCAATAAAAGTGTCCATACGAAAAAAAGTCTGGAAACTTATTTAATGATCCTCGTATATATATATATATATATATATATATATATATTATTCGTCTTACTTATACGATTTAAACTTCGTCGAAAACAAAGAATGATGCGAAATCTCTCGATAAATGAACGGAACGTGGATTCTACACAATGTTTCTAAAAGGTCAGGTAACGTAGTTTAAAACAACAAACGCTGATTAACTGATCAAACGGCCAATTTTTTTTGTCATAAACAGCCCACTTTTTCCTGTTATACAAATTTTCTAAAGTTTTTATATATTTTTACACTTTTTACACATTCATCGTTCACTTAACATCACTAATATAAGCCCTCATAGACCTGATGATAGTTCATTAGAACCGAAACGCTCTAGTGTCGACTTTGTTCCTCAATAAATCTCTCCTTCTACTTGGATTATCTTGTTATCAATTTTTCTTTACAAACTGTCGGATTACAGTCCATTATTTTCTCCCATATGTATATATATATATATATATATATATATAGTAAAGTAAGTAAAGTTGGCGATTGTGGTCGAGGGAGACCCGAAGGCTCACTTTACATTAGCTACTCCACCAAGGTCTGGGGAGGGCGCTACTCCTTTCTCTGGATTGCTCCACTTTACTCTCCATCTATGCCTTATAATGCTGAGTGTTAAGCCAGGAGGTATTTTTGAGTCTTTGGCATGACTCGACCTGGGATTGAACCCCGGTCGCCCGGGTCATTAACGAAATTGAGTTAAATCATACATAATTTCTGTTTTAGCAAAATATATATGGAAAGCGTCTAGCAAATCATTATATATATATATATATATATATATATATATATATACAGAGTTGAATCATACATAATTTCTGTTTTAGCAAAATATAATTTATTCATGAATCATTCAACAATAAATGAATTTCAATCCAAAGTATTAGTGCCGTTATTTCGAATCATTTATTACGATTTATCGGGTGGCTTGTTGATTTATCGGGTGGCTTGTTGATTTATCGGGTGGCTTGTTGATTCCTGTCAAGTAAAATTTGGCTGGTTTCGAGTTCAGGAAATTTTCCAGAAACGTTTTCACCTGATTTTCTCGAAAAGAAAAATTTTCTCATTCAGAGCAATTTGTCGCGTAGGAAGAAGTTAGAAATAACTTGTTTTAATGTTTAGTAAATATGGTGGATGGGGTAACACAGACCAAACAAGATACAATATTTTTTCCTGTGTGATTCTTGCTGAATGTGACCTTGTGTTATCAGGGAGAAGCACAATGATTCTCTTATTGACGAATGCGAGATGTTTTCTTTGAAGATTTTCATGAACACGTTGCAATTATCGAGGATCCAAGTCAGCATTGAGTGTCTGACTGCGGTTTAAAAACTCAAAATGAATAATACCGCGGTGATCCTACTATACAGACAGCATAACTTTTCTTCCGTAAAACTTTGTCTTTGGGGTTGATGACTGAGATTGGTCATTGTCAATCCACTGCTTTTTAGCGTTGACCATTGTCATTAAAGATCCAATTAATTATTTAAATTTATTGTCAGAAAGGGTTGAGCCTGTTATAAAAGCTCAAGAGGGATAACTTAGTATTAATTCGACATTTTTTTTTTTGCAAATGAATCCATTAATAATTTCTTCAAAATTGGATTGTTTTTTGATATTTTCGTCTGCATGGCTTGAAAAAAAAAATTATGCCAGATATTAAAATAAAGTTGGGAGGTGCCCGTGCTGTAATGGTTAGGAAATGGACACGGCGACACGAGTTCAAATCCTGGACGAGACTGATTGCATTTCATATAGCACTAATACCCTTGAGAAAGGTATGAATCCAATTATTCTCCCTCCAGCTATGAGTAAATAGTAGGGCAGACTATGTTCTTCAGCCTTCGTGAGGCAACTAGTCTAGGAGAACGAAAACTCTGAATTCAAACCAGTTAAACTACTCTTAAAAATTGACCTTGTGTCTTATCCTGCCCGAGCAGTGGAGTGGGTAAATATGGGTATATTAAAATAATTTAATCTAGTTGGTTTCTGGTAGGCGACATCTCTACGCTAAATGGTGGTCCTCTGAAACTAGTGGACAAGTTTACTTACCTCAGAAGCAGTGTCTCATCTACCGAAAAGGACATGAATACGCGACTAGCGAAGGCATGGACAGATATCAATAGGCTATCGGTCATATGGAAGTCAGACCTATTCGTTAAAAAAAACCGCAATTTTTTCCAAGCTGCAGTCGTGTCCATGCTACTGTATGGATGCACCACTTGGACAATAACTAAGTGTATAGAGAAAAATCTTGATGGCAATTGCACAAGGATGGTATGAGCTATATCAAACAAATCCTGGAAGCAACATCCTACAAAACAGCAGCTGTACGGCCACTTATCACCCATCTCGAAGACCATCGAAATTAGACGAACAAGATATGCAGGACACTGCTAGAGGAGTAAGGATGAAGTCGTAAGCGACGTTCTCCTATGAACCCCTTTACAAGGACGCGCAAGTGTTGGATGACCAGCTAGAACCTATCTACAGCGACTCTGAACGGAAGACTTGCTGGAAGCGATGGATGATTGAGACGGATGGTATGTGTGTGTGTGTGTGTGTGTGTGTGTGTGTGTGAGAGAGAGAAAGAGAGGGGGAGAAAGAGAAAGAGAGAGAGAGAGAGAGCAAATGAAATTCGTGACCGACATAATGATGATATTCTATGAAGCTAGTGTATTCCGCTATTAAATACAAATATTTTGTCTTATCTAATATTAGTTTATTTACTGCTAAAAATAGTTAGACATGCAGTAAGGGTGCTAATTCCATAATTCTTTCAAGGGGTAGTATATACAACGTACTAGACGTATTTAATTTGAAAACTGATTACAAAATTGTCTTAAATGGACTTACCTAAAATCAACAAGTTCAATACTTTCTGTGCATGAAGTATCATCGGCCATTGATCGGAGGTGAAGATAAATTCGTTGCCCTGACGGCGAATCAACTTGCCAAATGCTTGTGGCCCCGCTCAGATCGGAAATCATCGATGTTGTATCTCCATCTGACGTAATGGTACCTTGCGCCGCAAAGAATTTAAAAATTGATAATTAGAAAATAATTTCAAATTAACAAATAAACAAGAAAAATTTTTATTGTTTAGAATATCTGGATTATCGTCTTCTTTATTGTTATATTCACAACGTCTTATCATTTAGAGTATTCGGATTATTGTCTTCATCTTTATTGTTATATTCACAACGTCTTATCATTTAGAGTATTTGGATTATTGTCTTCATCTTTATTGTTATATTCACAACGTCTTATCATTTAGAGTATTTGGATTATTGTCTTCATCTTTATTGTTATATTCACCATGTCTTATCATTTAGAGTATTTGGATTATTGTCTTCATCTTTATTGTTATATTCAAAACGTCTTATCATTTAGAGTATTTGGATTATTGTCTTCATCTTTATTGTTATATTCACAATGTCTTATCATTTAGAGTATTCGGATTATTGTCTTCATCTTTATTGTCATATTCACAACGTCTTATCATTTAGAGTATTCGGATTATTGTCTTCATCTTTATTGTTATATTCACAACGTCTTATCATTTAGAGTATTCGGATTATTGTCTTCATCTTTATTGTTATATTCACAACGTCTTATCATTTAGAGTATTCGGATTATTGTCTTCATCTTTATTGTTATATTCACAACGTCTTATCATTTAGAGTATTCGGATTATTGTCTTCATCTTTCTTGTTATATTCACATCATCTTATCATTTAGTGTATTCGGATTATTGTCTTCATCTTTATTGTTATATTCACAATGTCTTATCATTTAGAAGATTCGGATCATTGTCTTCATCTTTATTGTTACATTCACAACGTCTTATCATTTAGAGTATTCGGACTATTGTCTTCATCTTTATTGTTATATTCACAACGTCTTATCATTTAGTGTATTCGGATTATTGTCTTCATCTTTATTGTTATATTCACAATGTCTTATCATTTAGAAGATTCGGATCATTGTCTTCATCTTTATTGTTATATTCACAATGTCTTATCATTTAGAAGATTCGGATCATTGTCTTCATCTTTATTGTTATATTCACATCATCTTATCATTTAGAGTATTTGGATTATTGTCTTTATATTGTTTTGCTTAACCAAGTCTAAAGAAGTCAGTCTTCTACAAAAATTTACTCTTAGTTAGTAAGGTGGAGAGTAAAGATGGATTCATTGCTTTCTCTCGTTCATTTGTGAGAAGTAAAATGTAAAGAAACTTGTCCACCGTTTGAACTCAGGTTGACTACTTCATTAACTACGACGATAATTGTTACGCTAAATGCGTCTCCCTACAATGCTTTATGTGATTGCTGTGTAATGACGTGCATGAAACCAGTAATCGTAGATTAACATCCATCTTATTAAAAATATATATAAAACTAATACATATTTATTTATTATAAAATTTATTATTATTATAACATTTTTATGATAATATTTATTATTATAATATTTATTATAATTATTACGGTAAGTGTATCTACCTATGATTTTTCATGTAAAAAATTGTATATATATATATATATATATATATATATATATTTATGGAGAAATGGTTGATTTTGGTGAATCTGACAAGATGATAAAAATAAGTGGAAAAGTGGATAAATCAGACAGTTACAACAGGTTTAGTGGTGATATTTCGTTCTTTATTCACAGAAGAACTTCATCAGATTAAAAACGCACAAGATGTTTACTCTGATGAAGTTCCTCATTAATATTACCACTAAACCCGTTTTAAGTGTTTGATTTATCCAGTTTTCACTTATTCATATCATATATATATATATATATATATATATATATATGATTGCAAAATGGATAAATTGCAAAATGGATAAATTCCAATACCGGACATTCACGGATACTTCAACATTCCAACATTGATAAGGAAACATGCAACATGGGAAAACATTGTCAGTTCAAACACGTTGAGACACCTTTGTAACATTGTTAATGATTTGTAGATAATAATTTACTTACCTCCACATTTCCCCATAGTCAATAAAAGATTAATCAAATTTGTGCAAATAGAATGTGTTCACTATTGACCCTTAACCTTGGGTTTGGGTTATGACCCAGGAAGGTCTTGGATAAAAGAAAAAGAAAAAGATAGTGATAATAATTGTAGTTGGTATTCTTTGAATGGTCCTCAAAGACCTTGTAAATAGATTGAAGGAACTGAAGATAAGATTAAGAATTAAGATTATGTATGGCAATGAACTCCTAAAATAGAGAATCAAGGATTCAAATGAAAATTTTCAGTGACTCGAGTTAGCTTCGAAGCATCGATAGAACGACTCGAAGACTACATACACAAGAGCAGAGGAAGACTGATTTCAGCCATCAAACACAACACAGACAACACAATCCACAACAGAACAGATATATCTAGATAACTAAAATTGAGAGAAAAACGACTGTATGGATATTTCAAGTGACAAACGAGCGAAATCTCATACGAGAAAACTTGGATATGACTAAGAAAGGGACTCCTTACGAGAGAAACAGAATCTCTTCTGACAGCAGCACAAAATAACGCCATAAGGACCAACTATAACAAAGCAAGAATAGATACGATGCAGTAAAATAGTAAATATGGGTTATGTGGCAATAGAGGCGAAAGGGTCAATCACATAATAAGCGAATGCTGCAAATTAACAAGAGTCGGCACGACTAGGTGGGGAAGGTAATCCACGGGTAATTGTGCAAAAAACTGAAATCTGACCATAGACTAGAAAATGAGACGTGCAAACTTCTCTGAGATTTTGTAATAAAAACGGATCCTTTAATCTTAGTCAGACGAGCAGATGATAGTCAATAATAAAAAAAGAACCTGCCGAAGAGTGGATTTTGCCGTTCCGACTGACTATTTGGTAAAACCTAACGAAATCAAAAAGAGAGATATGTACCTCGACCTTGCTAGAGAACTGAAAAAACTATGGACCATGAAAGTAATAGTGATACCAGTTGTAATTAGCACGCTCATTACAGACGCTAAATGATTGGTACAGGGACTGGGGGACTTGGAAATAAGAGGACAAGTAGAAACCATAAAAAATACAGAATATTTGAAATCGGTCAGAATATTGAGAAGAGTCCTGGAGACTTGAGGAGACTTGTTGTCGCTTAAACTCTAGTGGAAATCCATCAGCACACACTGGTGTGAAAAACTCTCAAATAAGTGAAATAATTATAACAAATGAGAATCAAAGAAAGCGAAAAGAGAGACAAATATTTAGACCTTGCCAGATAACCAAAATAAGGTATGGAACATTAAAGTGACGGTGATACCAATTGTAATTGGTGCACTTGGAACGATCTCCAAAGGCTTGATAAGAGGGATGAAAGAGATGGAATTCGGAGGACGAGCCGAGATCACCTAAACTACAGCGTAGATAAAACCGGCTTGGATACTGAGAAAAGTCCTGGATATTCTTGAAGACTTGCTGACACTCAAATTCAAGAGAAAGACCATGAGCAAACGCTGGTGTGAACATCTCTCAAAAGAGAATAATAATAATGATAATAATACGAGTGGAGACCATCCAAACTAGAGTGTTATTAAGATCAGCCAAAATAAAAATAAAAGTCCTGGAGACATGAAAAGACTTGCTGTCACTCAAACTCCAATGAGAAACCATAAAAAAATTGATTATACACCACAGAATAGCAAGTGACGACTGAGATGAAAAGGTTAATTGCATAAAAGGTGAATGCATCAAACTGAGCACAACTGGGTGGGAAGGGTTTTCCATTAGGAATTGTGCAAGAGATTAAGATTTGATTTATAAATTTTATTTCGATTTTTAGATACAAACAGATCACGTAATCCCAGCCAGAAGACTAGACCTAGTTTTTATAAACAAGAAAAAACCTGCGATTTCATGAATTTTGTCGTTCAGTCGAATTGCTGGAGGGGAAGTAGAAGAAAACTAAAAGATAAAATAATTACTTTGACTTTGCCAGAGAACCGAAAAACCAGAGGAAAATGAGGATGACGGTAATACCATTGGTACTTCATGCACATGGAACGGTCCCCAAAAAATGTTGGCAAAAAGACTGTTGTAAAAATCTCACAAGGGACGATAATAGTATCATATAGATTGTGCGAACAAAAAGCCAAATCAATCGACCACTTAGTGTCCGGTTACTCAACCTTAACATTAACACAGTATAAAGAAAGGCAAGATGAAAGAAAATATAACATTCATTGGAGAGTATTTAAATACAATGGAATATAGACCAGATTTAGTGGTTAAAGACTATAAAACTAAAACAAGACATTTAATTGATATGTCGATGTTAACAGATAATAATATATCAGTCAAAGAATTTAATAAGTTGATACAAAGAGCAGGAAAAGAAATTGAGAAAATAAGACACCTTAAAATTACCACTGTACCAGTAATTGTGGGAGCACTGGGTATAATCAAGAAAAGGACAGATAAATACATTAACAAGATAGCTAGTGATCCCAGTCTACATGAAATACCAAAAAAATTGCACTTTTTGGAACTGCTCATCTCCTTAGGAGAGTACAATCCATATGATTGAAAAAGATCTAAAAAAGGCATCGAAAACATAGAATCTTCGGTAAAAAAAACCCGGCGAATAATAATAATAATAATAATAATAATAATAAAAGATAAAGACATGAAAAAAAGACATTACATTCATTGAAATGTACGTAAATAAAATGGAATATTGGATTGTGAAAAATGGTATAAACACCAACCAGAACCATTAACAGAACCAAAAGAAGCTGGGATTCTCTGAGATTCTGCTATCCAAACTGATCGAAAAATAAAGAACAATAGTCCGGATTTAGTGGTTAAGGACTATGTCAGCAGATAATAACATATCAATCAAAGAATATAATAAGGAAATAAAAAGAGCTGGGAATAGAAATTGAGAAAATGTGACATCTTAAAACTACCACAGTGCCAGTAATTGTGGGAGCACTGGATATGATCAAGAAAAAGACAGATAAACACATTAACAAGATTGCTGGTAGTCCCAGCCTATATGAAATACCAAAAAAATTGCACTTTATGGAACTGCTTATCTCCTTGGGAGATCAGTTTCAATTTGACCGAAAAATATGAACCAAAAGTGGCAGCAAAAACATAGATAGATATAATTCATATAATCAAAAACTTCCTTCACGCCAGATCTTGGGTAAAGCAATAATAATGATAATGATGAATGCTAAATTTGACATCATTATCTCTTTTATTACTAACATATTCAAGTGTTTATTTTGATACAACGATTGAATATAGTTTGAAATAGAAATGTTTTTGACAATTAAACTGCGTGCTAATGCTAAACTGAATTGTTCGAAATTGAACTGTTTTTGACATTGAAACTGTACTTACACTAAACTGAATTGTTATATATAACTGCTCGAATAGTTTGAAATAGAAATGTCTTCACAATTAAACTGTGTGCTCATGCTAAACTGAATTGTTTTAAATAGAACTGATCATTTACATAAAAATGGATTTGGCGTTAAATAACCTACAAAGGTTGATATGCCATAAAACCTAACAAACCAAACCAAACCAAACCAAACGATTGAATAACCACCACTACTACTATTGATATCAAGAAAACTGCTTGAGTATGAAAAAAAATCGGTTTGTGGAACATGAAGGTGACAGTAATACCATTGATAGTTGGAGTCCTTGGAACAATCTCTTAGAATCTGGAAAAAGGACTGAGGGAATAAGAAATCCATCGGAGCTTTGTTGCTGTCCGCGAGAATTCTGAGATAATTCCTGCTGAATTCAATATAGTGGGTATACTTAATAGATTATATAACAGATTATCCCTCGATTAAAGATTCTTGTAAATCGAATTGTTTTAACGTCATGGATACACTTCTTCAAGTACCTTTCTTCTCGCACATCGAATAGAATTTTAAAAAATAAGTCGAGTTCTAAAAGACTTTGTGTAATGAATGACATCTAAGTTTCGCTTATGCAAGCCCACAAAAATATTTCTTTAACATCCAATGACATAAAACACTTGTCGATACTTTCAAAAGTCCTGTAATACCATCAAAATCAATGCAATACTCGAAATAATGTCGTCTCGACCTTGGTGAAGCTTACGTTTTTAAGCAGTTTATTGTGCTAGAATATGACATCTGAGTATATTATAGAACGATATAAACAGATGTTCATATTCCTAAGCTAATATTTCAAAAACAGACCATTCTATCCATGACTTGGTCTAATTTCACGTTAGTCTGAACTAACATTTTACCGTAAAGACTACTTTATGCCTAAACGAAAACTTTTAGTTAAGAGAATGAAGATTTTTATTTACTAATGTGACTCTACGAGGATCATTAAGTCTCCAGACTTTTTTTCGTATGGGCACTTTTATTGATAGTACACACATGAAACTCTTGTCCGCTTCGAAGTAATCTCCTCCGGCTGCAATGCACTTGTTGTACCGTTCCAACAACTACTGGAAGGACCCATGGAGGTCCTCTTGTGTGAGCGTGTCAATGACCTTCATCACAGCCTCTTTCATATCCTCGATTGTCTCATAACGACAGCCTCTGAGCTTAGGGAATAACCAAAAGTCACAGGGAGCAAAGTCTGGACTATAGGGAGGGTAAGGAACTGTCTTGATGCCCATCCTGGCCAAATAGTCTGTGACAAGGATGGAGTTGTGGACTGGTGCATTGTCCTGCTGGAAATGCCACTGACCCGATTTGAAGAGTGCTGGCCTCTTCTGACGGAATCTCTTGCTGAAATCCCTCAAAACCTCAACATAGTAACCCTAACCCTAACCCTTTGGCCAATCAACTCTGGTATATTGACTTCCTTACTCCTCTTACACCTCTCATCATCCCTCACAGACTCCCTGGCTTCCTTGAATCTCTTATGCCACTCAAAAACTGATGCTCGATTTATGCAAGATGGTCGAAAAGCAGTCTGAAGCATTCCATACGTTTCCGTGGGATTTTTCCAAGAATTTTAATGCATATCGTTCTTGTAAAGTGTCCACACGTCCAGATTGCATTTTTGAAATCCACCAGCTGTGACAATCAGGCTTTAGTAGGGTGTATTCCAATTACTGCTGTAGCTGTTCATTTGAACCTGGAATCATAGAAAGTGGTCACTCGTCTCATAAGATGTATAGCAATAGCATAGTGAATTTTCAAGAGTCTTCGACAATTTAAATGCCTGTACAAAAAGTCTGGAAACTTATTGAGGCACCACGTACTACTAACAACGTGTTTTTATTTTTTGTTTCAGATTTGAAAATTGTATAACAACTATTAATTCTCGACCATAATAATGCCTTGACAAAAAGAGGAAAAATATTTTGTGTCACTACTTATCTGGAGTCGTTTACGAATGTATACAGTCTATCATCGCAACATTTTTCAAAATATTTAATATTTGTGATGCAAGAAATGAATATAACGAATGTATAAATGAATGTATGACGGGATTGAAATCACGAATCACTTTTGGACACAAAAGGACAACACCAGGATTTTGTTAAATGTATTAGTGAAAAGACAAAAAAAAAAAGGTGCTATGAAGCAGTGATAGAGTTCATGGCGATGAGGAGAAAGATAAGAATTATACGATTTTAATGACTGACAAACATTAAAAAATGGGGATATCAATAATAAGAAAGAAATCAATAAGCGATAACCGATCGAAAAAAAAATTAATCAAAAATTGGTGATGAACACAAAACAATGAAAGGAAGGAATTAGATCAAAAGTAAAATACTGAAAAATAAAATACCCCCCCCCAAAAAAAACCCAAACGAAAACGAAAAAAAAACAAAAAAAACAAAATTAAATCCCCCCCCCCCACAAAAGCAAAAATACCAGAAAAAAAAACAAAGAACAAAAAACAAACTAGGTTGGAAATCACAAAATATTCGTTGAGGAAGACACGGAGAAGAAAAGGGAGTGGTTCTCAGAGAGTTTCTCGTGCAGGTGGGTATCCTGGATATCTAGTGGTGAGGCTTCAGTTCTAGAGCCCTAGAAAGTACGGAGTACTCTTTATTGGCATTTATCCTGCGTTCATTTTCACTTAGAATGGTTATACCTGTTACACCGGAGTTCAATCCCAGGTCGAGGTATACCAAAGACTCAAAAAATTGTACTTGATACCGCCTTGCTTAGCATTATAAGGTACGGGTCAAGTGTAAAGTGGAGCAACAAAGGAAAGGAATAGCGCCCTTCCGTACACATCGGTGTTGTAGCTAAGGAGAAAGGAGCCTCGTGTCACCCTCGATTATGGTAGCCAACAACCATTCTATTTCTTTTATTTTCCTTTGTTTTCTTTATCTCTTTTAAGTAAATTACAAACAGCTTTATAATAAAATTGAGATAAGAGAAAGGAAGTGAAGAAAATAAAATAACGTGAGGAGATTTAGGAAATGTGGTGTACCTCATCATTTCCATTGCTCCCAGGTCCACTCGGAACCGAAGTGTTTGTACCTGCTGTGGTCCCATCTGTCAGATAGAACTGTGCAATCTTTTACTATACTTGAAACAATTTAATACTTCAAACCATTTAATTGTGTGTTAACCATTAATTATTATTAAATTGAATTATTAAAATTAGATGCAATGTTTGAAACCATTTAACTGTGTATAAATAGAAGTAATTGTTTTTGATAGCAACACGTAAAACCATTTGACTGTGTGCATACAAATGTGTTCTTGCTTGTTTCAAAAATGTCACTCACAAACTATTGACAGAAACATTTTATGTGTGAATAGGATTTGGCATTAAATAACCATTAAAAGTAGGTACCCGTGGTGTAATGGTTATTGTAGTAGGAAATGGACACGGCGACAATAGTTCAAATCCTCGACGAAACTAATCGCATTTCACATAGCACTAATACCCTTGGGAAAGGTATGAATCCAATTATTCTCTCTCCAGCTATGGGTAAATAGTCGGACAGACTAGGTTCTTCATCTTTGGTGAGGCAACCTAGTCTAGGAGAGGGAAAACTCTGAATTCAAACCTGTTAAACTCCACTTAAAAATTGACCTTGTGTCATATCCTGTCCGAGCGTAGGGGTTGGGTAAATAGGATTAAATAACCATTAAGGTTTGATTTGTCATTAAAGCAAATGACCTAACCTAACCTAACCTATATCCAATGCCTAACGGTGGTTAGATGTAAAAACCGAAACGTTGTACGTCAGCAAATAATTCAACTCTAAACAAAAGCATCCTTTGAATGTCTTGATTTTCATATTTGCACACACACACACACACACACACACACACACATATATATATATATATATATATATATATATATATATATATCCCAGTTATGGGTAAATCAGTAGGATAGTGTGGGCTCTCAAGCTTTGTTAGTGCGACTGGTCAAGTAGAAGGAAAAAAAAAACCTTCAGTGACTTGTTCAGGAGTATCTGTGGCACATTAGTGCACCATTCTTTTGTGAAGAACGCATTCGAATTGTGTGGTTGGTTCTATAGAAACCTTTGTCACAATGAATAAATCACCCGTTTAGTTACTATCTTTAATCAAACTGTTGGGCCTTAATACGTTGAAATCACCGGGAGAGGCCATCACACACACACACACACACACACACACACACACACACACACACACACACACACACACACACACATAGATAAACGTATATATGTTGTATATTGACCTTCGACCCGGCCAAACATGCCATTCCAAAGTGATGCACCGGAAGAAGGTGACACATTCCAATGGCCAGTAATCGAAAGAATCGCGTAGGCGGATTTGGCTGACGAAGTGGGACAAGGTAAAAGCCCATGATACACTCATAGACTGATGCACCGGAAGAGAGAGACCTCTGGACTGCATGTCAGTTATTTCCGCTTGATGACGATCAAACATGCCATTCCAAAGATTGAGTGGGCGATTGAGTGGGCAATTGAACTATTATATAACTCAGTGTAGACAGGAAGTCAGGAGTTGGAGAGGGCGAGTTAGAGACGAGGTGTAGTAGGGAAATCCACACCCGGCCGAAGGGGCCCTCGGGAACCCCGATTGAGTTTGGAGACTCGTTGGTGATAAGATGTGTTAGAGAAAGCCCGCACCCAGCAGAGTGGGCCGCTGGGACTCCGGTCGAGCAGCCCTGGGAAACGAAAAAGACCCAACGCTGATGGCCATAAGAGTGGGAGTCAATATATTGCAGTCTTTGTTCAGTCTCCAACTCTCTCTCACACGCAAACGTTACAATAAAGTGAGAGGTATATTTTTTAAAAGAAGTTTTCGCTCGTCCTTTATTATCGTGTCGTTATGATTCTTTCTGCATGAATCTGCATATGAGTATATATATATATATATATATATATATAAAGGTTTGGTTTAAGACCACAAAACTTTCTGGTTTATGACCTTATAATTTTCTTTAGCTTTCTTGCTAGTTACTTAAATCAAATTTGTATAAATAATAACTTAAACCCAGTGGGTAGAATGTTCGCCAATGGTCCGGAAGATCTGGGTTCAATCCCAGGTCGCGTCATACCAAAGACATAAAAAATGGTAATTGATATCTGCTGGCTTAACACTCAGCAATATAAGGTACGTATCAAGGGTAAAGTGGAGCAATCCAGGATAAGGAGTAGCGCCCTCCCCTACGCCTTGGTGTAGTAGCTATTGAAAAGGGAGCCTTCTGGTTGCCCTCGACTA
>CAUZXS010003950.1:0-53862 GCA_963585895.1 Sepioteuthis lessoniana | reverse complement strand
AGCCGGGATCGAAACCCATCCAATTTTACGTTAGACTAAGTCTCAGACCGCTCGTCCAACAAGCGTACCACGTTTGGCAAAGGGAATTATTAAGGTATTTATGTAGCAACAGCAGCAGCCGTTTGTTTACATTTTTTTATATACCCTATCGACTACCAGAGTGCTCAATTCTTTCGAAGAGCTTGTGAGTATGTGCGTGTGTATGTGTATGTGTGTGCGTGAGTGTACATATGAGTATACATTTGCTTTTAGCAATATATAACAATATATATCTATGTGTGTGTGTGTTGCTGTGTGTGTGTGTGTGTGTGTGTGTGTGTTTGTGTGTGTGTTCATCTTATACTTTTACCTTTAATGATATATTGAGACAAAATTGTTCAATTAAACATTATGCATATGGTATTTTCACAATATAATACCTAATATATATATATATATATATATATATATATATATATATATATATATATATATAAAGTAATTTTAAAAATCTTGTTAAGAGAGCCCGTAAGGAGAAATGACTTTACAATGTCCCTTGAGATAGGCGTTGGAATAAAAATAACGCTCTTGAAACGAATTCTATTTGGCCCATTTCCAATTTCTTGTAGAGGTTGAATGCAAATTGGCACCACTTCTAAGATAAATTAGGCAACATAAGAGGCCCACCTTCTGTTACTTATCAAGTAACAGTGTCATATTTTTCTTTATCTTTTCTCCACACACGAAAAAGCAACGCCTTTTTTTCCTTACTGTTTCCGCTTTTTTTATGGCAGAAGAAGTGATTCTTAAAAAAATCATTTAGAAAATGTATGATTTTGTAAAAAAAATATTATAGTTGGCAAAAATAATAATATCATTTATGTACATGAAGTAGTTTATCTTTTCTTGTGACTTTGTAAATCTGTGGCTTTCTTTACACTTTATAATTTGTAAAATTCTGTGGCATCATTGCTATAAGAAACAGTTGTAATTAAAATAATTCTCCCTGGAAGATGCCGCATTGAATTATTTAGCGATACTAATGAATGGAGAAAATGTATAAAATGTAAGACGAAAATGATGAAAAGATAAAATCTTTAAAAAGAAAGAATATAAATATGATGTTTATATAACAAATTTGTGACAATGAATCAAGTGAGTTGGTCTTATGTGCCAAATATTTGTGGGGAAACAGAAGTATTTGGGTATTGAGGCTAATATACGTTTCTACATTTTTTCTCGACACGAGAAAAGCTGACCTCCTTATGAAGAAAGATAAGAACACACCTGAGTTGAAATGTGTAAAATTCTCAGTCATCTTTTATAAAAATCCATTAATATATGTATTGCTTTTATATAAAACATGTATATTGCTTTCATATAAAACATGAATATTGTTTTTTTATAAAACATGTAGATTGCTTTCATATAAAACATGTATATTGCTTTTATATAAAATTATCGCACTTTTTATGTAGCGAATACATGTACGGCTTTTTAGTGTTTTTATTATCATTAAGTGTGCTGATAATCTTTATTTTGTATTATCATATACTCTACCGGAGAAAATCCATGAAAGAATAATGTCCACATTTCAATTTGAACTAAAACAGTCCAGTCATGTCTCGAATTAAAAAGTGTTTTATTTTTACGTACAAAATTTCTTCAACTTTTAAAAGAATTTAAGAAATATTTCCTATATTTTAGTTTTGTCATTGATTTCCTTTGATTTCTTTCGGTAGGTTTTATAAATATAAGTAATTCAAAGATCGTATAAGGAAATACCTCTGGTATTAACACAGAGAGAGAGAGAGAGAGAGAGAGAGAGAGAGAGAGAGAGAGAGAGACAGACAGACAGACAGACAGACAGACAGACAGAGACAGAGACAGAGACAGAGAGATGAAGAAGAGAGGATATAAAATGATATGAATAGAAATAATAGAAAAACAAAAAGAAAAGGGATGGGGGATATGGTTTGGCTTGGTGTGTTTAATAGCATATCAACCTTCTCTGGTAATTTAATGCCATGTTCAACTATATAGTTCAACTATAGTGGTACTATTTAACCCATTACTGGGGGCTTAGAGGGTTCATACCTTTCTAAGGGTATTAGTCCAAAAGTGAATCTAATGGAGGGACTGGAGTTCGAACTCGCATACTACTATGTTACAGTCCAGCATGTTA
This sequence comes from Sepioteuthis lessoniana, assembly GCA_963585895.1. Lineage (NCBI taxonomy): Eukaryota > Metazoa > Mollusca > Cephalopoda > Myopsida > Loliginidae > Sepioteuthis > Sepioteuthis lessoniana. The sequence continues at coordinate 51,698 of CAUZXS010003950.1, read as the reverse complement.
ACCACTACACCACAGAGACGAGCCCCGAAGGATATGGAAAAGGTGAAAGAGTTTGAATCATTTCTTTCTCAGAACTCATCCTTTTGACAGATACGTTGCTAAAATGTTTTGATGAAATTTATAAGTTTATGTACATAAGAAGTTCATGTAAATAATAATAATAATAATAATCAACAACAACAAAAAAAGAAAATCTGCATAATTGTCGACTTTGCTGTCCCGGCTGACCACAGAATAAAACTGAAAGAATGTGAAAAGAGAGATAAGTACTTCGACCTTGCTAGAGAATTGAAAAAAACTGTGGAACATGAAGGTAACAATAATACCAATTGTGATTGGTGCGTTTGGCACGGTAACTAAAGGATTACACTGGTTTACAAAAATAAATTTTTGGTCTGAGGCAAGAATGGAAATAGGTGTTTTTTGTCAATTTCGGTGTGCTGAATTCAAATTTACAAATAGTTTTACTCTATCATCTCTAGTTTTCTGGATTTTAAATAGTCTCATTTTAGTATAAACAGAGAATTTATGTGCATATTTCAAGAGTTGCAGCAGCTTATAACAGATAAAACAGGATAGATAAAGAACACTGATTGAATCAATATACTTGGATGACACAATTACACAATTCATAGTACCACAGACAGTCAAAAGTGGAATCTTTTTCCATGATCATCACTCACTGCTCCAAGGTTTGGCGGGAAGAAGTTGAGGTGGGAATGGAGAAAATGAATCTTGAGTGACATTCGGCACCCCATATCCTCGTAAGACTTTAGCAACTTCTCAATACAGGCTTGGTAATCTGGTACGCGTGTGTTACCAAGGAAGCCACTACAGACTGACTTGAATGCTTCCCACGCTCTCAGTTCTTTTAAGTTAAGAAGCTCCTCAAAATCAGTATCCTTCAGCACTTCTCGGATCTGAGGTCCGACAAAGATGCCCTCTTTGAGCTTAGCAGCACTATGACCTGGGAACACAGTAGACAAGTGTTGGAAGGCAGTACCATTTTTGTGCAACGCCTTTACGAAATTCTTCATCAAACCAAGCTTGATGTGAAGAGGAGGAAGAAGCACCTTATTCATGTCCACCAGAGGATTCTCCTTGAGGTTGTGTTCGCCGGGAACAAAAGTGCTTCTAGACCCCCAGTCTTTCTGCTTGTAATGCTGGGATACAGCTCGACTATCCCAGAGACAGAGAAAACAACAGTACTTTGTGAAGCCCGTTTGCATACCCATAAGAAGACCAATGACCTTGAGGTCCCCACACAGACTCCATTGGTACTCGCTGTACTTAACAGCTTCTAAAAGACGCTCCATATTGTCATAGTACTCCTTTAGATAGACAGAGTGTGCAATGGGAATGCTGGGATATTTATTCCCGTTGTGCAGAAGAACTCCCTTGAGACTTCGCTTGGAAGAGTCCATGAAAAGACGCCAGTCTGAAGGATTATGTGGCAAACCAAGGGACGTAAACAAGCCAGATATGTTTGTGCACAACTTGTTTTCCATGTCGAAAAAGGAAGCAAGGTCTTTATCCCGATTCCTGAAACTCGTGATCCTTACATCTTCCTGGACTAGGTTCCACTGTTTAAGCCGAGAAGCCAAGAGCTCTGACTGCTGTTTTGACAGATACAAATCACGAGCAAGACCATTCAGGTCTTCTTGCGTGATCCAGTGTGGCTCATTGCCACTTGTTCCTGAATATGTAGACTCAATATCTTCCAAAGATACTGACTCGGCAGAATCCTCCCTTGAAGGCATTTCTTCATCTGATGAGGAAAGAAGATCCTTATTTACTGGAGGTGTGGGTACAGGAAGATCATCTAATTGGGGAACGGGTCTCATAGAAGATCGAAGGTTGGGATATTTGATCTTTTTCCAAGAAGATGCATTGAAACCAGTTATATTAGTTAAACAAAAATAACAATCATCTGCGTGGTTTCGCGGCTCTCTCCAAACCACCGGGACTGCAAAGTTGAAAACTAAATGTACATTTGAAAATGTAATACTAATATTTAGTAACCCAAAAGATGTATAACACGGTAGTTGACGGACATCAACCTCTTGCGCCGCCTGCGAGACAACCTCTTCCAATGAGTGCCAGAGTGTGGATTGAGGCCTGCTACCTTAACTGTCAAAATCCGTCTTGATATATAACTATATATATATATATATAATGTAATGCTATCACTTACTTACGGCTTGAGTAGGAATTGAATTGTTGTTTTTCTCGCTACGTTTCGGCCAAATTTCACCTCTAACCGTCTTCAGGTGATTAACCGCGACCTCGGATAGGAATGCTAAATATAGTAACCAATAAAGTAACCAATAAATTCCTAATCCAAAATTATTTGTATCTACAGCCAAGGAATATAGGAATTGGCTTTGGAATTGAAACATGTGTACCTTTATGAGAAAAGAACAGCAAACAATAGCCAACTCTGCAGCAGAAATCTCATCAAAGAAGGAAGCACCAGAGTTTTCACGTTTGTAAAATACACTGGATTCTTCTTAAACTCGACAAAGGAAGAACTCTTGAATAGAAGGTGGACATTTTTTGCTTCGAAACCCAAATTTTTCTTCTTTTTATTAAGGATTTTCATTTTTTGAAAAGTAAAAATCTTTCAACCTTATCCATTTTATAAGATTTTCCAACTTTTTAATTAATAAAGGCACAAAAAAAGTTCTGAGATATTCATCGAATAACACCATAAAGTACTCAAAAACGCTAATATAATGAAAAAGTAATTATAAAAATAGTCAATATAATGACATTCAATTAGCCAAATGACTTTATGGATTTAAACAAAAATTTAAAAAAGAAATGCTCATTATCAAAAAATGATAAAGAAGGTTTACTTTAACTCAAAGAGAAAACTATAACCACATCTCCCCATTTAATAATATACAATATGAATAAAGTATTTGCTTGTCGTAGAACGTTTGGCATTATAAATGAGCAAATATTGCAATACCAAATATCAAGTAGAGTTCGGCGTGAACAACGCCTACTGAATAATAATTAGATAAATTAATGATTGCCGGATCAAGAAAAGCAACTAAATAAACGCACGGAGGTGATATCCATGTGTAAACATGGAAGAAATGATTGTTCTCGGTGTCACTTGGCGTTTCACTAAATATTCTAAAGTAAAGAAAATTAAAAAAAAAAATTTTCTCCGGAGAGAACGCTGGTATAAAAGCATCGAATAATTCCTGTTTGGTTCACGGCTAATTATTGCTGATAGCATCACATTAAAATCGTTGGTGATGTTCAAGAATAAATTAGATGAATCAATTATTTGAGAAGTAGCGTAAATTTAAAAATGACAATCGATATTGCACTTTGAGGCCGAAGCATTAAAGATGAACCAAGTGTGAGTGACAATGAATGACCCCGAGGTGAATTGGAGAACTTGGCTGGGATTGGATATTCTTAGTCATGTCAACAAAAAGTCCTAAAATAAAATAAAAAATAGCTTTGAAATTCAATCAGTTGGTTCAATGGAATTGATGAGCACACAGGTGTGAAAATTGTGTGTCCATGTACAGAGGGCAGATTTCCCGGTTTTAATTCAGCCCGGTCGACTGGGGCTGTAGAATACACCGACTGCATCTCTGCAGAGGAATAAGATCCCCCCCACAACGAGTGTCCTGGATATGACACTAAACAATCTGATGATGAGGCTTTCGTAATGGTGGAGCTTTGGGGAATACTGAGTATCCCTTCATTGCCATCGCTCCCAGGTCCACTCTGACACGGAGTGGTAATACCTGATAGGGCCCTATCTATGAGTCAAATAAAACTGTTTGAAATTTAAACTGAGTGCAAATAAATAAGTAATGCTAAATTGAATTATTTCATATAGAACTGTTTGATCATTTCCCAGCGTGTAAACAAATAACTGCTGTTTAATTGAATTTTTAGTGATACATTATACTTGGAAGCATTTAACTGAGTGCAAACGAATGAGTAATGTTGAATAGAATTATTAATGTTAAATAGCAATACTTGAAACTCTTTAATGGGATGTCTAAATTGAATTATGGGTATTATATAACAATAATTGAAAACATTTGACTGCGTGCAAATGATTGAATAGTATTGTGTTAGATAGCAAAACTTGTAACCACTTCACTGTGTGTAAATAAATTATTAATACTGAATAGAGTTATTAGTGTGAGATAGCAATAATTGAAACCATTTAACCGTGTAGATACTATCAAACAATATACTGATTACATACAATTTCGCCTGATATTATCAAATGATATACACCCTACACCAAAGAGATGACACTGATAGACTTTATGTAACTAGAAAGAGGAAGAGGACACGCGGGCATTTAGATGGAGCAATAAAAAGATTTAAAGAATATATAAAAGAAGATAAAAGAGAGATTGGTTGCAGCTGCCAGTAATAATAACAATAAGAAAATAAAAATAAAAATCTAGAAAGGAAAAATGGAATATAGGGATACATTAAGCGACAAATTAATGACATTATACATGATATGACCTGGACATAATTTTCCAAGGGATAACTTAATGATTGAAACTGAATCTCTTGCGATAACAACTCAAAATAATGCTATAAAAACTAATTATATTCAAACAAAAATTGATGACACGCAGAAAAATAGCAAGTGTTGACTATATAGGGATAAAGATGAAACAATTAATCGTATAATTAGAGAAGGCAGAAAACTAACAAAAAAAAAAGAACGCAAGAACAGGCATGACTTGGTGGAGATGTGATCCACTGGGAATTATGCAAAAATCTGAAATATTACTGAATGTTAATTAATGGTATATGCACAAGCCAGAATCTGCTCTCGAAATTGAAATGCATAAAATTCTCTGGGACTTTGAGATACAAACGGATCCTCTAATCCAGAGCAAAAAACCAATCCCAGTGTAAATTATCGAGAAAAAGAGAACTTGTCATCAAGTGTATTTTACTACAGACCACAGTATGAAAGTGGAAGAAAGCAAAAAAAAAAAAAAAAAAAAAAAATGGATAAATACATGGACTTTGTCAGTAAGATGAAAAATTTGTGGAACATGAAAGTGATAGTGATACCAATATTAGTCAGAGCTCTTTGATCAGTCCCCAAGGGTCTGGAAAAGAGATTCGAAGAACTGAAGATTTGAGTAAGAATCGAAACCATTTAAATTTCAGCACTGCAAAAACCGGTTAAGATAATGAGAAGAGTTCCGGAGACTTGAGGAGACTTGTTGTCGCTCAGACTCCAATGAAAAAGCACCAATTTAAAAAACCGTAAGAAATAAAGTAATGATAGTAATAATAATAATAATACGCCTGGCCATGATGGTATACATGGATACTGGTTTAAAAAATTCACTTCCATCCACAACAGAAATTAATAGATGCTTTGAAGAAATAGACATACCGAAATAGATGACTAAAAGAAATATACCCTGAACCAAAAATACCCCCCCAAAAGAAACAGCCCCGAAAAACTATTGACCCATAACGTGCCTACCGATGATGTGGAAAATATTAACTGTACAAATAAGGGAGGAGATTTTCTATTCACTAATAGGTTGAGGACTGTTCCCCGAAGAACAGAAAGGATTACCCCGCAAGGGGAGCAAAAGAACAGGAAAGCTAATCTACATTAATCAACACACACCTCCTCAAGGAAAACGAAACAAGGTCGAAAAAAGTCTATGACGTGGAATGACTGCAAAACGGCATATGATATGGTTCGCAAAGCTGGATAATAGACTGTCTCAAAATGTACAAGATATCGGACGGAGTCATAAAGTTTATTGAGAATTCCATGGAAAACTGGAGAATAGAACTGACAGCAGGAAGAAAAAACTTTGCTGAAGTGAAAATCCAGAGTGGGATCTTCCAGTGAGACGCACTATCACTATCACTATTTGTAACAGCGATGATGCCACTTAGTCACAAACTTAGGAAACGCACAGGTGAATTCAAACTTCATAAATCACAAGAAAAAAATCCACCATCTAATGTACATGAACGACATCAAATTGTTTGCTAAAACTGAAAATGTATTGGAAACACTAATACAAGCAGAGAGGATATACAGCGGCGATATAGGAATTTGGCATAGAAAAATGTGACATACTAATAATGACAAGCGGAAAACGACAAATGACGGAAGGAATAGAACTACCAAATCAAGGAAAAATTGAACGCTTGGAGAAAATGAAACTTACAGATACTTGGGAATATTGGAAGCGGACACCATCAAACAAGCGACGATGAAAGAAAGAATTTAAAAAGGATACTTCAGGAGAACGAAAAAACTACTTGAAACCAAACTACATAGCAAAAAATCTCATAGAAGGGATAAACACTTGGGTTATCCCGCTTGTAAGATAGTTGGTACCATTCCTAAAGTAGACGAAAGAAGAACTTCAACAAATGGACCAAAAAACAAGAAAACTCATGACGATATTTAAAGCATTACATCCAGTAGATGACGTACACAGACAGCATATGCTAAAAAGGAGGTGGGGAAGAGGATTTGCCAGCATTCAAGAGAATGTCGACGCATCGATAAAACCACTAGAAGACTTCATAAAAAGCGCGGAGGAAAACTGATTACAGCGACCAGAAACAATTGACAACACAAGTAGCAAAAGAGCAAAAATAACCAGAAAAGGAAAATAAGATGAAAAACAACTGTATGGACATTTCAAGCGACAAACAAGCGAAATCTCGCATGAGAAAACTTGGACATGCCTAATAAAGCGAAACCTTTACAGAGAAACAGAATTTCTTTTAATAGCAGTACAAAACAACGCCAGAAGGACTATGTCAAAGCAAAAATAGACACGATGCAAAAAATAGCTGATGTAGATTATTTGGTAATAGAAATGAAACGACCAATCACATAACAAGCAAATACAGTAAATTAGCGCGACTGGGTGGGAAAGGTGATCCACTGGGATTTGTGCAAGAAGTTTAAGTTTGACTATAAGAACAAATGGTATATGCATAACCCAGAATCTGATCTAGAAAATAAGATGCACAAACTGCTCTGGGATTTTGAGATACAAACGCATTACCTAATCTCAGTCAGACGACCAGACCTAAAGATAGTCAACAACAACAACAAAAAAAGAGAGAGACAGAACCTGCCCATTAGTGGATTTTGCTATTGTGATACCAATCGTAACTGGTGCGCTCGGTACAGTCACCAAAGGATTGGTTCAGAGACTGGAGGGCTTGGAAATTAGAGGACAAGTGGAGACCATTCAAACGTCAGCATTGTTGAGTTCGGCCTGAATACTGTGAAGAGTCCTAGACACTTTCTGTCCCTTATATTCCAGAGGAAAACCATCAGCTAACGCTGGTGTAAAAAAGCTCTCAAATGAGAAAACTAATCATAATAATCATGAAAATAATGATTTTCTTTAATGCATTATTTAATAAACAAGAAGCAAACAGTAATGAAGAAACTGGCGAAATCATGCATCTTTATTAACAAGTCGAAACAAAAAATTTAACTAAGGACGAATTGTACAGATTTATAAAATAAGAAAATAAATTAAAAAAGACATTCCAATTTTTTTACCGTGATGTAAAAAGAAAAACATGATCCGGAGAAAGTTAATAAAACTATTGTAATATATAAAACTGAACAATTCTCTAAAGTATTGTCTATACATACCAATAATTTTTGATAAAAAGTTAATTTTATTCTAAAAATCCAAGGATTTTATTATTTCAAATAAATTTTCCGGTGAAAAAAAAATCTCATCTAGAGCTGGCGTGAAAAGTTCACGAGTAGTATAACAACAACAACAACAACAACAGCAACAACAATAATAATAATAATAATAATAATAATAATAATAAGAAGAAGAAGAAGAAGAAGAAGAAGAAGAAGATGACCGATCCCCAAGCTTGAATTTCGGGTACACAAACAACCATAAAGGCAACTATTCAAGAGTGACACACCAACGGAAAAATGAAATAGAGAAACAACAAAAATGTTCTTCACTATTATTTTAAGAGCAATCCGACACAAAGAGGATATAGAAAAAGAATTATAGAAATTTGAAAAGAATACACAAGATTTAATTCAACAAGGCAAAGACTTACTGACCAAACTGTGATGATTTTAAAGATAGTTTTTTTTTCTGACCTTGAAATACTAGAAATATATAAAGTAAATAGTGTATGATATGAACAAGATCCTCTTACCCGAACTGAAACACTAAATTCTGAAATACAAGAGCTCCCTCGCCGAATCGAATCACCTGCCCACCTCAGAAAACCGAAACAGCCACCCTCCCAGTACCACAAAACAAATATTAAAGCAAAAAGACAAAACAGGTGTAGATATTTTTGCCTGAAAAGATGACAACACTACTAGCAATTTGAAATGTCAAGGCAGAAACCGAAAAAGTAATCAAATATTTAACAAATATTCCAACGCTCATCATCTCTGACCTAGATAAGCTAATCTATGCCGGAGCGAAATTAGCCTGTGAAAAACTCGCATAATAATCGGAGAAGAGGAGACCATCCAGACCAAAACATTGTTAAGATCAGCCAGAATACTAAGAAGAGTTCTGGAGATTTGAGGAGACATGCTGTCACTCAAACTCTTGTAGAGACAGACCATCAGCTGATGGGAAAAACTCCTAAGGAGTAATATAAGGATAATGTTCTGATCTTTCTTGGGGTGTTATTGTGTTTATGCCAAATTGATTCAAAATAATGAAATGAAGAATTAACAAAGTTCTCTGATTCGTCCCGTTGATGCCAACAGTATGGTTAGTTTTAACAGACTCAAATAGATTCGATATTCTGCCCAAAATCTATATCATAGAACAAATGTCGAAAGCTTTTGAAGTTTAGTACATTCTAGTACTTATATCATAAGCACATGCCAAAACGTACGCACAAAAAATACACAAGCATCGTTGCATACATTCCACATAACATATATATATATATATATATATATATATATATATATGCTGACTCATTCATCCATTCGAAAGTAAATGTCGTCTCATGTGAGTACCTTTCGACGCAAGTAGAGAAAGGTTTACCCCAACGTAGAGTAGAACCTAAAAAGGTTATTTGAAGGAGAATCCAAAATATATGTACACGTGCTTTTGAATATCACTGTAGGAATAGAATCAAGTTACGTTTTGAGAAGTTATGCCTATTTTAATGATTGCCTAATACGAAAAATATGGAAATCAGACCTGACCGATAAAATGAAACGCAGTTTCTTCCAGGCAGCAGTCGTATCGATACTGCTATATGGATGCACTACTTGGACGCTAACTAAACGGCTGAAGAAGAAGCTAGACGGCAATTACGCAAGAATGTTGAGAGCAATATTGAACAAGTCCTGGCGGTAACACCCCACAAGACACCAACTATACGACCACCTGCCTCCCATCACGAAAACTATACAAGTCAGACGAACCAGACACGCAGGACACTGCTCGAGAAGCAAGGACGAACTCATCAGTGATGTACTCCTATGGACGCCTGCATATGGCCAAGCAAAAGCAGGAAGACCAGCACGAACATACATACAGCAGCTGTGTGAGGATACGGGATGTAGCCCTGAAGACCTGCCAGAAGCGATGAATGACAGGGAGAAGTGGCGAGAGAGGGTCAGGGATATCCGTGCTAGCGGCACGACATGATGATGAAGATGAATACGAAAAAAAAAAAGAGTTATAATGCCAGTTTTGTTACAGGGTACGCCAGAGATACCCCCAGCATTTCAAACTGTTACCAGTGTTGTGCAAGTGAACTTAGGCAAGTGTCAATGGTAGCTCCATCTAGCTAATGTCATACCATTTCCTTTTCAGGTAAGATCAGTTACAATCATGATTTGAGCCATATTTTTACAGGTTCACAAAAAGACCCAAGATAACTGATATAAAAAAAATATTTCTGTAGAATACATTGACTGCTTCTCTGCAGAGGGGTAAGACACCCACGAGTGTTCTGGATATGACACTAAACTATCAGATGGTGAGTTTTCAATAATACCAGAGCTTTGGGGGAATGCAGAGTATCGCTTCATTGCCATCGCTCCAAGGTCCACTCTGGCTCGGAGAGGTAGCACCTGATAGGGTCCCATCTATGGGTCAAATAGAACTAAACTGTGTACTTATGTTAAACTTAATTATTTAAAATAGAACTGTTTTTGACATTGAAACTGTGTACTTAAGCTAAACTGAATTGTTTGAAGTAGAACTGTTTATATATATAAAAAGGGATTTGGCATTAATAACCTACCATGGTTGAAGTGCCATAAAACCAAACCAAACCAAACCAAAATATGATTTACTGTTGTTTAAATAAAGGATTGTATTTTTTTAATCGATGAACCTGTGGTTCTGAAATTTTCAAACCATTTCAGAATCGATTTTTTAAATCCGAAACAGCGTCATTTCGGCGTAACATGAAATGAACACGATAAATTTCAGATTCACCTGATTAAAAAAGAATTAAAAAAAAATAAAAACAGTATTTCAGCAGCAAACACACAGGTGCACCGGTCCATGTCATGGTCGTAACTGATCATATCTGAAAAGAAAATGATGAAAAACATTGCTAGATGGAGCTACCATTATCACTTGCCTAAGTTCATCTCGCACAGGTGAGAGTTTAAAATCTAGGAGGTATATCTGTCGCCCCTGTATTACCTATTTATCTATGATAAAAATAGTACTGTCTTATAATTTATGTTTGGGTGTTTAACAGCATATCAACCTTCAAGGATTATCTAATGTCAAAGCTATCATTGTAGAACACTAGTAGTCTATTTTTCTCATAGCTAAGGGGGTGGTGGAGATAAGAAAGGTTTATAACTTTCCTAAGGGTAGAGGTCCGAAAGCAAATGTAATAGGGAGACTAGAGATCGAACTCGCTTACAACGATATTGCAGTCCAGCTCTTTAGCCATTGCACCACGGCGACTCCTTCAATTTAACTTGTGATTATGGTAAAGTTTAGGCATAGATGAAGATGTAGGCTGCGATCTCACATATAGGAATTTTGAGTTGACAAATGCGAAACAGGGATTAAAGAACCCAACACTCTTTTACGCAGTGTTGTAAGGACCACCTAACAAAGACGATCGACAACTATTGTTTTGAAATCCTGATATTTTTATATCCGATGATAGGATCCCAGGGTCAACTCGGCGAATAGATACTGAGGAAATTGATTGATAATTGTTTGAAAAATATGCTCCTTTTAACGCCGAGTTCGCTCTGGCAAGACTGATGGATTTATTTTTTATGTATCATACACATTTTTTTATGTATAATACACGATTTTAAAGACGTATTCTCAGTTTTAAGACGTGAACAGTCCTCACAAATAGGTTTTCTAGCATAAATACGGAAACATATTTTGTTCACGCTCGTTTACACGTTCACACACACCACACATACGTACACATACATTATTATTATGCGTGCAATTTATTCTACCTGTGACACATGTTTTAATTTTTAAAAATGATTAAAAATGAGCTTAACATGGTTTTACCATTACGAGCCAAAGTAAAAAACATAGAACTTAGAGTGGAAGCACAATGACTCTCTTGTAAAGAAAAAGTACCGGGCGCAGCAATCAGTAAAGAAGCTCATGCTGACAGGCTTATGGAACATAAAAGAACCCAATTCTCTTGATTTATTTGAAAAAAGTGCAACTGTAAATGGTGTTTCCAATTTTCAACTCCTTAGAGAAAATTCACCTTATTTATTGAATGACTTTCATATATATACACCATGTTTTCGATTTCGACTACTTTTCTGATTTCTATTGATAATATAGAATATTAAGTATATATTATGAATAAACTTCTGAATTTCTATTCACTCACCTCTTGAAGAATACATTGAACAAATTTGAATGAGATGTCGGAAAACTATAACAAAAAAATATTGTTTTCCGTTTATGCAACCTTAGAATGTCATAATAAAATAGCAAAGTAATTCACCGTATATTTGTATTACAATTTATCAAAAAATGATTGCACCAATCAACTCATCAAATACTTTTATGATTATTGCTTCCACCAAAAACTGTGTTCCAGGCTATATTAAAAGTACTTGAGGCAAATGTTAACCTTGTTCTTGGAAAATATTAAACTTGTTTTAGACAAATACTAAAAGTGTTCTAAGCAAATGTTGAACGTATTCAAGGCAAATATTCAAAGTGTTCAAGGCAAGTGTTAAAAGAGTTCTAAGCTAATATTAAAAGTGTTCTAAATAAATGTCAAAAGTCTTCTAGGCAAATATTAAAAGTGTTCTTGGCAAATATAAAAACTGTTCTTGATAAATATTAAACGTGTTCTAGGAAAATGTTAAATGTTTTATAAGCAAATATTAAAAGTGTTCAAGGTTAATATTAAAAGTGTTCTACATAAATGTTAGACGTGTTCTAGGCAAATGTTAAACGTGTTTTTGCAAATGTTGAAAGTGTTATTGGCAAATGTTAAACGTGTTCTAGGCAAATATTAAGTGTTCTTGGGAAATGTAAAAAGTGTTCTACTTAAATGTTAAAAGTGTTCTAGGCGAATATTAAAAGCGTTATAGGCAAATGGTAAACATGTTCTAAGCTAATGGTGATCGTGTTCTTGGCAAATATCAAAAGTGTTCAAGGCAAATGTTAAGCGTGTTCTAGGTAAATGTAAAAAGTGTTCTTGGGAAATGTAAAAAGTGTTCTAGCCAAATGTTAAACGTGTTCTAGGAAACTGTTAAAAGTTTTCAAGGCAAATGTTAAAAGTGTTCTACATAAATGTAAAAAGTGTTCAACCCAAATATTGATAGTGTTTAAGGGAAATTTTGCAAGAGTTACTGGCAAATATTAAGTGTTCTTGGCAAATGTTAAACGTGTTCTAGGTGAATGTTAAACGTGTACTTTGCAAATGTTGAAAGTTTTCCAGCCAAATGTTAAAAGTGTTCTTGGCAAACGTTAAAAGTGTTCTAGGCAAATGTTAAAATTGTTGTAGTTGTTGTCCATCGGATCCGATGATGACGTTTGTGTTCTGTATCTCATCTATGAACACGGAGGTGGTTCCGCAGCCCCAGCCCAGAGGCACAGAGTCTTGAACAGTGGGGACACTGGAAGTCAGTTGTGATCACTGCCTAGGCTGCTCTGCGGTGTCTCTCTCTGACAGCAGTGAGTTTCTGGCATCAAGCCACTTCGAAGTTGGCAGCAGCTCTGTGAATCGAGCCTCGCCATTTTGGTCTGTCCATGGCATATCCCTCCAGGTCTCTCGGATTGATGTGGCACCACTGGAGATTGGCTTTGACCGTGTCTTTATACCGCAGTTTTGGTCTATATTGATTTCTTTTGCCGGCCTGAAGTTCCCCGTACATCAGGCGTCTCAGCATCCGACACTCCTCCATTTGAATCACGTGTCCAACCCATCGAAGTTGGGCCTTGATGATGGTGGCCTCTCTGCTGGTGGACTTAGCTTGATCGAGGACCTTCAGATTGTTGTACATAAATGTTAAAAGTGATCTTGGCAAATATTAAAAGTTTTCAAGTTTTCAACGTTCATTTAATTTCAGATGCCATAAGAACTGAATATTAATCAAGTGATGATTGATAAACAAATTGATAATAATCTGTTGCAGGTTTATTCAGTCGTGTACTACTGGCAATATTACACTTGATTGGTTGATTTAAACGGAATTTCATCTCGTCCATCGTTATTTTATGCCTAAGATTTAAGGAATCACATTCATTGTACATTTATATCGACACTTTTTGAGTAGTTGTTTCTTAAGAATTTTTAGCAAAAGGTCCGGCCGAATACGAATAATTTTTAAACAGATCTATCTTACCCATATATAGAGCCTTACAGGTCTATGACCAGTAGATGGAATACTAATAGGTCTATTTGACCAATAGATGGAACCCTAACAGGTTTGAGTGAACCTGGGAGTAATGTCAATGAAGAGTCACTTTATATTTCCCAGATGTACAGAACTAGAACCTCACCATCAGATACAGTTTAACTTTTGGGGGAGAATGGGGGCTCTTAATCCTCTGCAGAAAATAATAGTGTATTCTAAGCTCTGCCTAGATGGCTTGAGAATATTACGAGTCATTCATTCATACTAAAATAAGAAAACACGTAGACTTATATTTTTCTTTCATCATTTTTCTTCCATTCTATTTTCATTTAATAAGTATGCCAAGTAAAATAAATTAAACTTAAATAAATCCTATACATAGAACCGTGCAAAAGTCTTCAATAGTTTAAACGATTGTAAATTCTTAAAAACCGTCAACTTATAAATTGATGTTTCCCAACGCGTTTTCTATTGATTAAACATTTTGCTCAATTGGTCTGGTGATGATTTGTCGCAAATATTGTCTGTTGGGAGCCTGGATTGCAAACTGTTGTAGTTCGATTTTATATAAAATGAAATCCTTCTAAATCATTTCTTTGAATCTCTTTCATGGCGCTCTTCTGAAACGGTGGCCATTGAACAACTTTTCGAATAATATATCCTTGGAAAGCGAGGGTCTTTCGTTCTGGCAAGGTGACCTGCTCATAGTAATCATATGTGAATAACATTAACAAAGTTACATGAACACCAAATTAAAAATAATCTCAAGGAAGAATTTTGAGATACCTATACTCCATAGGTGTGCCAGTACGCATGTGGACTGGAATCGTACGAGGATATTGAGTGTATTGAAATCTAAAACTATAAAAAAAAAATAACATAATCTAACGAGAATAAAATAAAACAAACATTTCTCCTGGGAGAACACAGGTATAAAAGTATTTTAATGTTGGTTCTTTTCGGACGAATGTTGGCCTTCCACCATCTCCTTTCCAGCGTTTTCTTTTTCGAACAGGGTTCCTTGCTGAGGAGAATAAACACAAAGACACCTTTCATACATACATTTCTTTATTCAACTCTGAACATTTTTTGAATTTTTACTCATGCGTAAGTCACAGCCCACTCAGACTTACTGATTAGAAAGTTAAAATCAAATTCCAATTTCAGAATTACATGACTTTAAAATCCCCCAGTGAGGACCTAGCTCTGTGCTGAGATTACCACATGTCAATCAAATTCAGTTGACCTCAACCCGAAATAATAATCACAGTCTAAGCACAACAATTAAATAATTAACACTTCATGTCGAATAAAAGATTCGGCCAATCTGTATTTTTACAAAAGTAGTGAATAATTCCCATATAACTCTTACATCAGGATCTTATTTTGCTATTTGCTATTTGTATTATTTCGACAAAATACAATTATTGGCTAAGTCTAGTAATCTAATGGAATTACATATATATGTATATTTTTTTTTTTTCAAAATAAAAAACCAACAACCGGTCGCATTAAGATAAAAAAAATTATTTCTATCCCGTTAAAAAGCATTGATATGAGTCAATGCTCTTAAAATCAATAGGAATTCTTCAGGTCAACTAAAAAATGAATAAAAATAATAGTTTTTTCAGTTATTTTCATCCATTTTTGAGTTGATTTTAGTAAACTCTGCATTGTTTGGAATTGGTTTGTAGCATAAATTATTCTAATCTTGCAAAAGTATTCAGAGCGGAAACAAATCAAGCAGAGTATCAAAACTTAAACAGAGATCTGAGAATAAATTTTGGGTGGCTGAGAATATCAAACCATGTTGAATTTACCGAAGAATGTGTGATGTGTACAGAGAAGCATGTTTTTATCAAAAAAATGTTTACATAAGTTTGATAGTTAATGGAGTGGAAACATACTGACTCTCCGGTAAAGAAAAGGTTCTCTACGCAGTAATCATTAAAGAAGGTCATGTTAACATTCTTCTGCGACATGAAAGGACACATCACTGTTGATTTCCTCGAAAAAGGCGCAGCTGTAAATAGTTTCCAATTGTCCACCCCTTAAAGAAAATTAACCTTATTGAATAGGCATCATATATATATATATACATATATATATATATATATATATATATATATATATATATATATATATATATATATAAACAAATAAGTAGCGAAACCATTGGTAACAAGGGGAAAACTATTTTAAAAAATAAAACAGCGAGGGCCCTTTCATCCGGCACTTGTCAGGCTTATTCGCTGGAAAGAATAGTTAAAAACGGAACCAACACTGTTATAATATATATATATATATATATATATATATATATATATATATATATATTATAACATTGTTATAATATATATATATATATATATAACAGTGTTGGTTCTCACAATCTCACTTCGTGTGTTCGTGACAAACCAAATGTGAAATAATTTGGAGAGTGCTAAATATCTGTGATAGAGCTATTATACAAGTATAATAATAATAAGTAAATATATATTTAATAGCATGGAAGCTTGTCTGCGATCTTAGGCTTCATGACGTTTTATAAACGAAAATCATCAGGTTGAGAACGAAAAATAATGAAGAAATCGAAAAATACAGTCAAAAGAACGTTAAAATTGTGTACAACTCTTTATGTGTGGGTGGGTGTGTTGGTTATATTTACGTATCATTGTGTGTAGACGTATAAGTAATATATAGTATGTCTGTGTGAGAAGATACATGCGCTGCACGGATGATTTGAGTTTTTCTCCTGGATGTATGAGACGCGATGTATAGCCTAAATCGCGACAGATTGACCGAGTAAAAATTTTCTATTTTTTGTTTGTTTTTTTTTAAATATATTCGTGTGTGTGTGTGTGTGTGTGTGTGTGTGTGTGTGTGTGTGTGTGCGTGTTTGTGTGTGGTGATGATTTCAACTAAGGAATAAGGAACAAAATATCATCATCATTGAATAACGAAGAAAATAAAGTTTTTATTTGTAAGCATAATAGGCGAAGGAGTATAGTGGGTCAGAATACAATAAATATCGTGGTGACGAGACAAGTTATATTGTAATATACTATAGAGTATTATGTAATATTAGTATTTTATGCTGGAATATGATTTGTGTTAGATTGCAATAATTTGTATCAATTATAACATTAACAATTACCTCAATATACTATTATTTAATATTAATGGCTTACTGGTCTAGTGGGTAGAGTGTTCGCCAATGGTCCGGGAGACTGGTGTTCAATCCCAGATTGCGTCATACCAAAGACTTTTAAAATGGTACTTGATAACTCCTTGCTTCACACTCATCGATATAAGGTACGTGGTTAGCCAAAAACTACCGAGGCATAACACTTACATCCATAACAGCCAAAATCTACAATGCCCTACAACGAAACCGAATAGAACCCAAAATCGACAACATACTTAGAAAAAAAACCAAAATGGCTTCCGAAGAAATAGATCCACGACCTCACAAATATTAACCATCCGCAGAATCCTTGAAGGTGTACGGGCAAAGAACCTACAAGCGACATTAATATTTGTCGACTTTACCAAGGCTTTCGACTCCATTCACAGAGGAAAGATGGAACAAATCCTACTAGCGTACGGCATACCTAAAGAAACCGTAGCGGCAATAACGATTCTCTATAGAAACACTAAAGTAAAAGTACGATCACCGGATGGAGACACAGAATACTTTGACATTGTAGCAGGAGTACTACAAGGGACACGCTGGCCCCGTACCTGTTTATCATTTGTCTAGACTACGTACTTAGAACATCGATTGACAAAATCAAAGAGAATGGCTTCGAACTGACGAAGAAAAGAAGCAGAAGATACCCCGCAACAACAATTACCGACGCCGACTACGCCGATGACATAGCGATACTGGCAAATACACCTGACCAAGCCGGAACACTTCTGCATAGTTTGGAACGAGCAGCAGCAAGCATAAGCCTCTATGTTAATGCACACAAAACGGAATATATGTGCTATAACCAAACGGGGGACATCTCCACTCTAGAAGGAACCCCACTTAAACTAGTAGACAAATTCACGTACCTAGGAAGCAGCGTCGAATCAACCGAAAAGGACATCGAAACGAGGTTAACGAAAGCATGGACAGCTATCAATAGGCTATCGATTATATGGAAATCAGACCTAACCGATAAAATGAAACGCAGTTTCTTCCAGGCAGCGGTCACATCGACACTGCTATATGGATGCACTACATGGACGCTAACAAAACGACTGGAGAAGAAGCTAGATGGCAATTACACAAGAATGCTGCGTGCAATCCTGAACAAGTCCTGGCAGCAACACCCCAAAAGACACCAACTGTACGGCCACCTGCCCCCTATCACGAAAACTATTCAAGTTAGACGAACCAGACATGCAGGACACTGCTGGAGAAGCAGAGATGAACTCATAAGAGATGTACTCTTATGGATCCCCACACATGGCCGCGCAAAAGCAGGACGACCAGCTCGAACGTACATTCAGCAGCTATGTGAGGATACAGAATGTTGTCCTGAAGACCTACCTAGGGCGATGAACGATAGGGAGGAGTGGCGAGAGAGGGTCAGGGATATCCGTGCTTCCAGCGCGATATGATGATGATGATGATGAAGGGTAAAGTGAAGCAACCCAAGGAAATGAGTAGTGCCCTCCCCAACACCTCGGTGTTGTAGCTATTGAAAAGGAAGCTTTCTGGTGGAAGCTTTCTGGTCGCCCTCGACTGTGGTCACCAACTCTACTTTTACTTTATGATGTGTTAATGATATATTGTGTATACATCATTGTAATCCATGATTGTATGTACGTAAGGAATATAATGAATATATTGTGTTGAGTCGTTGCAATAATTGTTTGTATAAACTATGTGCTTTTTATGTGTGTGAGTGTGTATGGGGATGATTTTAACTAACGAGTATCATTGCATAATTAAGGAAATGAATATATGGTTTGAAATGTAGTTGGGTTGGATTACAATAATGATTTATATATATATATATATATATATATATATATATATGGCCCAAGAAAACATATAAATGTTTTCAACCACTTGATTTTAACAAAAAAGCAAAAAGAAAAAAAGAAAAAAACCCGGAAATTCCAGAAGGATTGACTCAAGGTCTAAGCGCTTGCTTTAAATATCATGACATATTCATCTTTCATTTTGGAACAAGTCCATGTATGTATTTGTTGTATATATGATTCCAAATTAATTTCTATAGATTCAGTTAAATTCGACGTTCCCTCTTCCTGATGTCCAAACAATTGAATAAGTAATTTACTTGTGATGTATATATATATATATATATATATATATATATATATATATATATTGACTCATCAGATAAGTTTTGTAAGCTTGGTTTATGCGCATTAAGTTATGTAAATGAGTTGTATTCTCTTATTTGAGAGAAAATCATTTGTGGTTGTTGTAATGACGTCAAACGTTGTTCTACTATAAAGACCGTATAAGGCATGTCCTTGCTGATGTTGTTCTCTGTCAGTCTGACTAGCTCGGCTCAATTTGTTCATGAAAATTCACATACTAACAAAACTTAACAATATATCAACACAAGTACATATACGCAGACACTTGCAATCGCCTATGTGCATGCACGTGTGCGTGTCTGTGTGTGAGTGTTATTGTATGGTCTCAGCTAGTAGGATTTTCCAGGATTTTACTTTCTTTCTTTCTTTCTTTCTTTTCTTTCCTTTTCTTTTCTTTCTTTTCTTTTCTTTCTTTTTCATTTCTCAATTTACTCTTTATTCAAGTATTTATCATTTATTGGTTTCTTCCATTCATTTATTCGTTTGGTACTTCTTTGATTATTCCTCGTTAATGAATGATTTAATTCTTTTCATTCCAATTTTTTTTCTTTAATTGCCATATTTCGTTAAGCAGTCAGTTTTTATTTCTTTCTTGCCTTTTCTTAGTTCCACTTCCTTTCTAAATTGATATTTTTCTTCTCTTTTAAAATTCAAAAGAGACAACTTAAGACATGTTATCATCATGAATACAAAATACGCATATTTATTCAATCACGCATACGTTCACCGATAGACAAAATGATAGATAGATAGATAGATATTAACATCTGATTATATATATATATATATATATATATATATATATATATAGAAAGAGAGAGAGGGAGAGGGGGGAGAGATAGTGACAGAGATGAACAATTATATATATATATATATATATATATATATATATATATATATATATATATATAAGAATATGAATATACATATATGAATATATATGTATATATGAGCAGATAGATAGATAGATAGATATTAATATCTGATTATATATATATAGAGAGAGAGTGACGGAGATTAACAAATACAAATATTTGTACGTATATATATATATATATATATATATATATGTGTGTGTGTGTGTGTGCGTGTGTGTGTGTGTGTGTGCGTGTGTGTGTGTGTGTGTGTGTATAAGACTATAAGTATATATATGTATATATAAATGTATATATATATGTATATATATATATATATATATATATATATATATATATATGTATATATATGTATATATGAGCAAATAGTTAGATAGATAGATAGATAGATAGATAGATAGATAGATTAGAACAATTTGAGATAAGTCCGAACAAATTCGGTGGATGATAAATAGATAGACGTAATCTAGCAAATCACATACCTCCAATATGAAGTATTGATAAATATTATCGATTTCTCTTCAGATTTATCTTTCTTTGTGATCCAATAAAAATGTATTCTTAAATACTCGAATAGAAAGTTGTATATATATATATATATATATATATATATATATATATATATATATATATATATATATATATATATATATATATATATATAATTTATTCAGTGAAAAAGTGTGGTTAAGCAGTGTGGAAATGTCCCTTCTAATAATAGCATCTAACGAAGATAAACGCTCACGTAAATCTATTAATAAAACAAGAAAAGACAAGGCAGAGATAAAGCATGACAATCTGATGCTGCTTCTGTTTTCTTCTGTTGGTTTCTTCCTCACTCTTTCATTATGCTAAAGAATTACTCTAAATATAGACAGCATCCGATTTTCAGATTACCTGCATACCCGTGTGCATGAACACACACACTCACACACATACACATACATACACACACACACACACGCACACACACACTGTCTTTCTTGCAAGAACAAGTACTGACGTACTGAAAAATACAATGTTTTGGAGATGCAGGAAAACAGACGAACACACATTCATATAAATGTTCTCCTTCAAACATATGCTCTCTCTCTCTCTCTCTCTCTCTCTCTCTCTCTCTCTCTCTCTCTCTCTCTCTCTCTCTCAGACGCGCGCTCACACACACACACACACACACACACACATGAACGTGTGCAGCTCTGTAGTTCAGTTAGGCGCACTAACAGAAACATGACGGACTCTGCTTTTAGATGTTTCTGGAAATCGACACCCCAGTAATTTCTATTTATAGCACAGCATTTCTGCTATTTCTACTGGCTTCTGACGTCACATCTGACACAGCCTCAATTCGCAGATGATTAAGCTGAAATTTGAATGGTTGTATACGAATGAATACAAAACATGAATCGGTTTTACAAATACCTCCGTATATATATATATATATATATATATATATATATATATATATATATATATATATATATATATATATAGTTAGAAAACTACACAGTAATAAAAGATAAAGCTACTAGGCATAAAAGGTACTTTTAAAATATACAATAATCAGGACTAAAACTTTCACGCTTAATTAGTGATCTTGTGACGATTTAAAAAGATATATATATATATATATATATATATATATATATATATATATATATATATATATATATATATATATATATATAGAGAGAGAGAGAGAGAGAGAGAGAGAGAGAGACAAAGATCGACATAGGGAGACACAGAGAAAATGAGACCGACAGAGAGACAGACAGAGAACGAGTAATTTCCGAAAAAATATTTTTGAAATAACAACTTAATATTGTTAAAATGATAGAATTAAATTGATAAAGAAACGTAAAGCAAAAAGGGAAAAGGAAAATATAAGTAAATTAAATGTGCTTTTTACTTGCTATTGAAATTTAATACCAGTTATTTCATTAAGTGACAGCATGTCATATTTCATTTCGTCATTTTCATATATTCAGCTAAAAAATAATATATATAATTTATGCATATGCATGCATGTACGTATATATATATATATATATATATATATATATATATATATATATATATATATATATATATATATATATATATATATACACTGATAGATAGATAGATAGATAGATAGATAGATTTGCAAATGGACAAATTTACCTGAATTTTTGTCTATAGACAAGCATGGATGAAAGCCGCATCAGTGTCTTTGATGAGTTTCTTGTCTTTTTCAATTGATGCTGTTGCTCTACAATTATTACACTGTTATTGTTAGTGATAAAGAAATTGAAAATAAAAACAAATTAACATATTTTCAAGAAATGATAGTTCTAAATACTCAGAATATTGAATATTCAGAATTAGAATAAATTAATAGTACTGTGAAGATCGACAAGTCCATCGTTCACATTCATACAATTCTAAAATCATTAAAGATTGTCGGGAAACACTTGAATTTGATTCAGGTCTTCATTTTTTTATAGTGAATTTCATTGAAGTTTAAATGAACAAATTCATTTGTCATGCTTGCTTGGATAAGTAAAAAGTAAATATTTTTGTACTAAAAAAAAGGATACTTTTTGGAAGGGATGTGCAACTCTGCAGGTCATAAAAAATGTTACGGTATTTATAATTTTTAGTGAGGAAGTACTTTATTCATAAAAGGGTAATATTCCCTTGTTAGCAGACGGTTCTTCCACAAAACAAACACTTAAATACTATAATATACCCACACATACACATTTAGTTTTTTCATGCTGAATCAGTTTTGACATTTTTTAATTATTTCATTTTATTCTTTAACAAAAAATCGTTCATACAGATGTTTAATATTTTTATAACTTTCAATTATTATGCAAACATTTTCAAAGATAATAAAAAGTGCTTTTTTTCATGACTCTTAGATTTTCTTTATCCTATTCTTATACTTACACTGTTCATATCTTTCAAAAATTGAAAAAAAAAGTTTGTGTTCGTAATGATATATACAAAGATCTAAAAGCAATCACAAATTTATGCTGAAAACAGATATTAACATATCTAAATAATGATAGATAGATAGATAGATAGATAGATAGATAGATAGATAGATAGATAGACTTTGATATCTTTATGGTACAATGTATAGAAATGGGGAATTATCTCAAACATCTGAGTCATCAAGCAGTGGTAGTTCATTTTAAAGTTGTGATGTCACCAACTTGTGACGAATAAAGTTATTGTTTTAATAAATCTTCATAACAAAATCCATAAAGTATCTTGCATTTCAAATTTACTCAGGCAGTTAAAAAGGATGCGTTTACAACTAAATCATTCATGAATTGGTTCAAAAATTAATCAGAAGTTTGTCGATTTAACAAATGACAACACTTATAAACTGAATAATGAAAAGGAATGAAAGATCGATGAAAAAAAAAAATCTTATGGATTTATAGGTGTTAAGTGTTTTTTTATAAGAATTTTATAGTGTTTAGCGATAATGCGTCATGATGACGTCACGCACGAGGTAACCTAAGAGTGAAAGTCTTCATTGAGCTAAATGTATTCGTCAATTGTTTAATATATTTAAATTGAAATTTTATTAAGTTTTAGATTTCTAAAAAAAATTTATGATGCAGTTTTCAAGAATTTAAATCCTTTTCTTTTTACAACTAATGTTGTAGAGTGTTTACGTACTTATTTACAGGTATTTGAAATAGAAATATCAGTTTTTAGTTATCTATGTTTATTGATATGAATATAAATGACACCTACGGTTTTTGAGGTTGTAGTATGACTAACATTAAAAATAAGTGAATAAAAATATACATATATATACTAAGTATTTCTTAATTCCAAATTGAAAAATCGACACTTCAATAAAATCTATGTTTGACTGCATAAAATAAAATATTGCTTCTCCTATTCAAATCGATTGGAGACGCCTGTTAATGTGAAGACTGAAGAAGGGATATCCCGTGTATAAACAACAACATTTATTGCTGTGACAGTAAGGAGAGCGAACAAATGTCACTGCAATGAATCTATCATTTAGTACAACAACTGAACAAATCTACAAACTGGGCAATTACTATAACTTCTGTTGCACATTTCGTCTACTGTAACTTCTGCTGCAAATGCAACTCAATCGGATGCGTAATAGTGGTTTTTCGAGTTTCAAGTAAGCTGACTGACGTCAGATATTGGCTGAGAGATTCCCGAACCTGCAGGTAGGGCGAAGCAGAGTTCAGTGTTTTGTCGTCAGCGGGAAATCTCGGGAACAAAACAACAAACAAATACCACCCCCCCGAAAAAAAGAAAAATAGATAAAAAATAAAACAATTAAAGGTACCACGTGTTTTATCTATTTTCCCCTTCAAGCATTTAGAGTGCGATTGTAAGGTAACACGCATATATCTTCCCAGGAAATCTTTCCAAATGATTTATATTCAAAGTTGCGAGTTCTTTTTGTTTTTTGTGGGGTTTTTTGCACGTAGAATGAATAACTTGTTAGAAAAATGTTCGATCAGCGAAATACGCAAGAAATAAATCTGTATTGAATAATTATAACGAGTGTTCGCCAATGGGCCGGGAGACCGGGGTTCAATCCCCGCTCGAGTCATACCAAAGACTTTAAAAATGGTACTTGATACCTCTTTGCTTAACACCCAGCATTATAAGGTACGTATCAAGGGTAGAGTGAAGCAGTCTAGAGAAAGGAGAGCGCCCTCCCCTACACCTCGGTGTAGTAGCTATTGAAAAGGGAGCCTTCGGGTTGCCCTCGACTACGGTCGCCAACTTTACTTTACTCACAGTTACGACAGTGAATTCTTTCCTTCCTTCCTTCTTCATATATATATATATATATATATATATATATATATATATATATATATATATACACGTATATATATATATATATATATAATTTAGAGGCTTGAAAAAGCAAGTTAACAATATACCAATGGGATAAGCTTAAAAATGAGACACCACAGGGAAGAGTTTGTGGGTAGAACAAGACAAACATCGTAAAATGCCTCGATGAAACCAGAACGTTCTCTTATTACTGACAGTAATTTGCACTGAATAAACAACGTGATCTAAAAGAAAGAAAGTAAACGTGTACTATTAAATATGTCGTCAATCTACATAAGTACAAAAACAATGTAGATATACATAATATAACATAATGTATACATGACATTTCTTCATACATTTAAACATAAGTTTGAGGGTTTATAATTAGGTAGAAGTAAAAACGTGCATTTCATGTATAATTTCTATTGTCATCAATTATTTTTAGTTGACACTGGCTAATAAAATCGAAAAAACAATTAGTAGTCTCCGAGATTAACCTGCTGACTATTAGTAAATAATGATAATATGCACCAACACAAGATCTCGAAGAATACATTAAAGATATCAAAGAAAGAATAATTACAACAGTCAGTAACAATAATAGCAACAGAAGAATAAAGAGAAAAACAACAAAAACTAGAAAACAAATGGGAAGAAAAACAACTGTATGCAGATTTCAAGCGACAAATTGGCGGATTTGCACACGAAATGATATGGACAGGACTAAGAAGAGGAAAGCTCAAGAGAGAAACAGAATTTCTTTTAATAGCAGCTCAAAACAACACAAATTGAATAAAAGTGAAAATTGATAATACGCGACAGAATAGAAAATGTAGGTTATGTGGAGACAGAGATGAAGCGGTTAATTACATGATAAACGAATGCAGCAAACTAGCACAAAAGGAGTATAAGATTAGGCACGACTGGGTGGGAAAGGTGATCCACTGGGAATTGTGCAAGAGATTAATTTGGCCATACTATCAATATCAGTATATGCACAAACTACAATTCGTCCAAGAGAATGAAATACATAAAATTCTTTGGGATTTTGAGATACAAATGGAGGATTACCTAATCCCAGCCAGAAGACCAAACCTAGTATTGGTTAACAAGAAAAGAAAAGGACTTGCCATCTAGTGAATGTTATCGTTCCAGCAGACCACGGAGTGAAAATCCAAGAAAGCGAAAGATAGACAAATACTTAGACCTTGCCAGAGAGCTAAAAAACGCGAAACATGAAGGTGATACCAATTATAGTTGGTGCTTTTTTAATGCCCCCCCAAGACCTGGGAAAAAACTAGAGGAACTGCAAATCAGAGGAATAATCGAGACCATAGAGACTACAGCATTATTAAGATTGGATGGAATATTCAGAAGAGTCTTGGAAGAGTTTTGGAAACCTCAGGAGACTTACTGTCACTCAGACTCCAGTGAAAGACCCCCAGCTGGGGATACTGCGAAAAACTCCCAAGGAGTAAAATAATGAATCATCAATAGTCTGAGCATCTAAGTCGTTTTCTTTTTCACGTTCTTTTATCTGACAATTAATTTTTCCATGGTGATGTTCTTTAACCCCCCCCCAAACTATATTTGAATCTACGATTAAGCATGATAAAGGCTAAAACCAAAGAGAAATAAACCAATGATCATTTCACAATGTCTCCTACTCCAGGAGTACCGAGTGAGAGTTCAAAAGGAAGCATATTATTGGTCACACTAAAAGCAAAATGAGCCAGAATTAAATAGCACCGAAAATTGGTACTGCATAATTGTATATTGTTCGGACCGACACAAACCATCGTAAAGACCTTTTTGTGAAATGAAACGGTAAACTGAAAAATGTTTTTGTTGCAATACAGAAATATAGATACATTGGTATAACGGGTAATTATTGCAATGCAGTTAGAAAGAAATCAACATTCTAAAGAATGAATTGTTAGAAATGATAGACATTTGTAGTTTTCTTACACTCCGTCATATTTTTAGATATTTGAACAATTTTCAAACAATGGACAAATTTGTATTTGGTTATTGCCAAACTAAAAATGTTGTTTCAACAGTTTGCAGCATGTTGTAAAAGATAGCGATATTTTGGTTATGATTTGAGGGTCAATTTTGAGAATAGTTATTTGAAATATTATGGAATGAATGAGGAATATCGACTCAGAAAAGTCCTGCGAAATGAAATTTCTAACAAATTATTTGATATTTGGACAAACACATATTACCTTTTCATGGACGATAATGATCTATAAAATGTAATTTAAAAAGACTTGAAAATAACACTTTCTAAAAGTATTAAACAACTTTCTAGGTAAATTAGTATTCCAACATGAATCCTACTGAATATTTTTGCACAATTTGGGGCCATTGAAATAAACAAAATGTCCAAAATGCCATCTGCAGTAAAAAATGTCTTCGTGCGTTCATCGTAGTCAAGTCGAATATTCTATAACTGAAGAAAGTAGATTTCATAAATTGGATTTCAGAAAGAGAGAAAAACCTTAACATCTGCAAGTTCAATAGATTTTCTTTGTTGATTAGAATAGCTTAATTCTTAATCTTTAAATCATTAGAAAAGCAGAGAATTTGTTTGGTATTAAATCTAATTTTAATGCATCATTGATACTATTTTCGATTTTGCTCTTTTGAGATTTAAAAAAAAAATGATACATCAGTCTTTTCCCCACTTGATATCTTCACAAACATTGTAATCCACGTCTGTTAATCTCTTTGTAATCACATTCATATTTTCTGTTCTTAAACCAATAATAATTGAGGAAATAATTCGCTTGATTATGAAAGGTGATCGATATAAATTTCCAACTTAAAAAATAGGTTAAATTTGTTTTTAAGCTTTAAGAATTTTTTTAAAATACAAAGACTTAGCTTTATAAAGAATGCGACAGAAATACGTCCCACATTTTAAGCTGTCACTTGTATGTTGTAGGTGAACTTAGGCCAATGAAAATCATAGCTGTATCTAGCTAATGTCTTATCATTTGTCTCAAATATGATTACTTACGATTATTACTTGAACTGGTGCACACCGTACGTTTACTGTTGAAACGCTTTTTTTTAAGACAGATGAATCTGTAATTACTACGTAGGAGGCTTTTCGTATTCATTTCATGTTACGACGGAATGATACTGTTCCGGATAGAATGTTCAAACCATTGCAGTATCGATTTCCTATCAAAAAGAGATTGGTTCCGATAAACACGAAAAACTCTTTATATAGTAATTACAGGTTCACCAGACTTTAGAAAAAAATTCAACAACAAACATATGAACCGGTTCAATCCATGATCGTAACTGGCCATATCTGAAAAAGAAATAGTAAGATAGGGCAACCCTAACCACTTGCCTAAGTTCCCTTGCACCTCACAAGTAAACAGTTTGAAATGTGGCAGGTATTGCTGCCACATGCAGTATTAAAGCACTATTTTGTATTTAGAAGAACTTTTTGAATGTTACAAATTCTTCAAACTTCTTTAATAATTTTCGATACCAATCAGGTATGAATCACAGCGTCTGATGTTACCAATATCATTTTGAAGGATGAGTAATTTGGTGGTAATGAATGACGAGTCATAATTAATTCTAATTTTTGTTGATGATTAATTTATTGGTTATTAGTCTTGTAAAGAGAAGAATTTTATTCGAAAGAGGGAAAAAGAAGCCTTAAGTATTAAATATCAATATTTCTATATTCAAAATGACAATTGAGAAAAGTTGAAAATATATAATCCAATCAAAAATTGAAAATGAGCGTTCATATTATACTTCAGTAGAATTTTTTCCTGATTTTTTATGTAATGACGTCATAGTAATGTAATCAAATCCTAATAAAGTAAGCTGTCGTAAGATTTGAGCTAAAACCAATACCGACCAGATTTATCTATTTGTTATGGTCTTTTGGGCCTCTCCTCTTTTTTTACTCTTTTCTAACATCAACCTATAAAAGAAAAAAATTTTGCACAGAACATATAACAATATTAATGAAATATTTATATAAACAGATCAAATTCTGTTAAATATTTCATCCGATAGTTCCGAAAATGCTTTCTTAATTTCTTTTTCTTACCATTATTTCTGAAGTCATTCTATTGAATCTTTACATTTTCTACACTGTTGCTGTTTTTTATCTGATTAGATAATTTATTCCGAAACTCTAAAACTATATAAGCAAAAAACTCTAGTACTTTATAAACAAAAAACTCTTATACTTTATAAGCAAAAAAAAAAAATCCCCACAAAAATCGCAAAATCAGTCTTGACGGTAAATTTCTGGTTCGAGGAGAAATATTAAAAATTGTAGACTATTGTAGAATATCATGGACACTGAAACATGGGTATTGCTATACTAAAACACTTGATTTCACTTATATGCTTTATTATGTACTCTTGTAGTATGCCTTATAAACATTAGGTGTTCGCAAAAATTTTAATTGTTTCAATTAGAATCTTTGCGAACACTTAATGTTGAAAAATTAATGAAAAGGCATTATTAAAGACGCTGTTAGACGTTATTCACGACGATTTTTCACAAAATTCTTGTATTTTTCAAAACTTTTTACACCCAAAAGTTTTGCATAATTTGATTCTAACAGAAACAACAATTTACAATCTCACCATTAAAACTAAAGAATCATTTTACAGTCATTATAGTCAAGTTTTCACTTTTTACCCAGAATAGATGGGTACATTAACAAGTAATAAATAAATTTTGGGTTTAGATATCTATTACCACATCAGCCTGAAGGGAAAATTAAAATTTAATAATCTCATATCTTCTAAACACACCACATAGAATAAACAATGTCATTTTATGTTGATAATCTCAAAATTAGTTCAAAGTTAAATTCTCATCATTAAATTTTGAGGGAATATTTTCTTATGCAAGTTATTTCCTTAACTTACTGAAGTGGTACTCTTCTAAAGTGGTACTCTTCTAAAGTGGTACTCTTCTAAAGGGAGAGACAGACAGGCAGACAGAGAGAGAGAGACAGAGAGACAGAGAGAGGCAGAGACAGAGACAGAGAGAGATAGAGAGAAAGAGGGTTGTTAAGTATCACCCATTAAAAGACGTTCTGAATAAAAGAAAAGGTGACTATTCAATAATGTCTTTGGTAAATTAACTGTGTGTTCAAAAGAATGTAATGGTGGTATTAACAATACAAAACTTCAATATAACTTGATGCAACATTTCTCAAATTTATTTAAGCCTTCAAAAAAAATTCAATAATTTTTTTCTTTTTTCTTTTTAATAGAGGGTCATTTTCTTTTCAGTTTCGTAGAAAGTTGAAATTGTTTGAGTAACAGTCAGGAGGTTTTACTCAATTATTCTAGTATTCTATATAGCCAACGGTTTTGCATCCCTCAATTCTGACAGATACACCACACTTAACAATACTTAGAAATTGTTGTATTATTATTATTATTATAATCATGTATAATCCAATTCTTTATCCCTTACCTAGTGTAGACAGGTATTTAAGTTAATCTAACAATATCTTATTATAGATTAAATTTAATCATTTGTAAATAAAAGTTCATATTATCAAATTTAGAAAATAAATGTTCACACACTTTAAATCAATATTTTGTTTGTCTACAACAGATTTAAGATCATTTATTAGATAGAAGGATTAATTCTTCTCTTATTGTTTATAAGCCTTATTTACAAAGTAATTAATTGAATTTATGATCATTCTCTCTCACTATTCCCCCTTTAATCCATACGATTTAAAAGTAAATGTTATCTTTCCTTCGAGTTTCATTTAAAACCGCAAGACGACACATCGATCGAATAGTATTGAATTATTAGATATTAATTGATTAGATATCAGTTGATCAAAAGAATACAATTGATTAAATTGTTCATGACTGAAAAAAAAACAACAACCTCTAAGCACAGTGCGCTTAAAATTATTATCGGACAATTTGTAAAACTCTTCAAAAGTTACATGGATAAAATATTGCATTGATCAATTACAGGCAAGTCAGTTGCTTTATTCTTTTATTTTTCATTTATTTATTTTTAACCGTATTATATCCAATTCTCCAAACAAACTGAATCGCTGAAATCAATTAAAGATACAATACCCTTCACCTTGATTTACAAGATGCGCTTTTATAGTATATTACGGACGTAGACATTATTATCATAATAAGAAACATCATCAGTAATCATCATCATTTCACTTAACACAAACATTATTATAACAAATAATCATCATCATCATCACTAAACATAAACACAAATAAAACAAATCATCACATCATCATCATCATCATCATCACATCATCATCATCATTATCATTATCATTTCACTTAACACAATGTTTGTAATATAAAAAAACCATCATCATTATCATCACATCATCATCATCATCATTATCATCATTTTTTCACTTAACACAAACATTAATATAACAAATCATCATCATCATCATCACATCATCATCATCATTATCATCATCATTTCACTTAACACAAACATTATTTTAACAAATCATCATCATCATCATCATCATCACTAAACATAAACATTAATATAACAAATCATCATCATCATCATCATCATCACATCATCATCATCACATCATCATCATCATTATCATCATCATTTCACTTAACACAAACATTATTTTAACAAATCATCATCATCATCATCATCATCATCATCATCACTAAACATAAACATTAATATAACAAATCATCATCATCATCATCATCATCACATCATCATCATCATCATTATCATCATCTTTTCACTTAACACAAACATTATTATAACAAATTATCATCATCACCATTATTATCATTTCACTCAACACAAGCATTATTATTACAAATCATCATCAGCAGCATCATCATTTCACTTAACATAAACATTATTAAAACAAATCATCATCATCATCATTATCATTATGTCACTTTTTGTCACCACAATGGCTGTTCTGTTTGCTATCAATCTTAACATCAATTTTGTCACTTTTAATATCCTGAAGATTTTGTTTCAGATTTTTAAATTCTTACATTCTTTTTCTTCCTGTTTTTTAGGGGTGGTGGTGGTGGTCAGCTTTCTCTTTCTCCTGGTTAACTTGAAGTATTATACAAAATACATTTTGAAAATTATTCTTGGTAGGTAAGAGATCAGTTTTTAGGTTTTGTAATACATGTCAAATAATTGTGTTAGAAACCAATTTTTTTTAAATTTGGGAATATAAAAATATTTCAAGTGTACATTACAAACCTAATGCTCTTCTCTCCCTCTGGGCTCATCTTGAATATTTTGGCTTGTTTGGGCTTTTTCAGATGATGAAAAAGAATGGATATAGAACTGGAAATCTTACACGATTAGCAATTGTAAAATTAAATATAAAGCATGATTTGCAGATACACATACATTTATTTTGGAAATGTACAAAATGATCATTTAGATATGCTATTCGTATTATATTTTGTATGCTTAGATGTATACGAATATGTCAGGGTACTAATACATGTTTGTGGTGTATAGGATTCGATCAGAATTATTTATTAGCTTCCTGCAAACTGGCGTTCTTTTTAAACTTATCTATTATAAATCGTTATGATTAGAAAGATAATTTACATAAAGAAAAAAAAATCCACAGAGTTACAAGGATATCTTTATGAACATATGAAACAAAATAACAAAACAAACCAAAATCAAACAAAAAACCCCAACAAGCAACAACAAAAACAACAACAATATGACTATTGATATACCATGGTGTAATGGTTATCGTCTTAGGAAATGGACACAGCGACACGAGTTCAAATCCTGGACGAGACTGAATGCATTTCATATAGCACTAATACCCTTGGGAAAGGTATGAATCCAATTGTTCTCTCTCCAGCTATGGTTAAATAGTAGGACAGACTGATTCCTTCAGCCTTGGTGAGGTAACTAGTCTAGGAGAAGGAAAACTCTGAATTCAAACCTGTTAAACTCCGCTTAAAAACTGACCTTGTGTCATATCCTGCCCGAGTGGAGGGGTTGTTAAATATGGATATTCTTTATTTCAGAAAGTAGAAGTAAAGTGTAAAGAGTTTTCTCGGCAAACTCGAACCTGACACTGTTATTTTCATTCTTTGTTTACTTCCCAGATTTATTTTTACCAGTTGTAAATTTAGTAAACAGACGCACAGCATAAATGAAGAAATAATGTACCCCCCAACCACCCATTCACTCATCCAAGAACAAACCGGTGTGGGCATAAACAAATATATGCACACATGTGAGCGCGTGCGTGCACACACACACAGACACACACACACACACACAGACACACACAAACACACAAAAACTTATTCCTGTCTAACGTCTATCATCTATGGCAAGTTCTGAGACATATAAGGTGCCTACTCGCACCGACTAATAATAATTATTCGTCTTTTATACGCACAACACACGTTCTTTCGATTTTCTTGCTGCTATTACTGCCGTTTCCACATATATGTGCTAGTAGTAGAACCTTGGCAGCGTCTGCTACAGTAATATTGTGCCAAATAGTACACAGTCTGTACTATAGCCGTTACTTCTTCAACATTGACTTGGCAGAATTACTATCGACAAACTCGTACGCGTAAATCCATAAACACACACACGCACACACACACGCACGCACACACGCGCACAGATCATTCCCCAACAACTGTAGCAGCTACACACCAAGAACTGTCAGATTAGAGAATGACGTCATGAAGCCTGATGACGCAACCAACAGTTGTTCCAGAGGTGGAGTCTGGAATAATCATCCCTCTCTACACGCTTTCACTTTCTACTAATCTTTCGCTGGATAATTGTTTATTAGCCGATGGTTGGTTGTAATCGCCTTAGTTCTCATTCACGCATAACTATTGGTAATAATTGTGTTGTGTTTGTTATCAGTAACCTGGCGAGATGACTGCCCTGGCTGTAGTGAGGGCGCGCACAACAGCTGACTGTACCTCACCGGACACTAGGGTGGACGCAAGCACAGGACACTTCAAGAGGCGACGACGGCGATAAGGAAAATTCTTCAGATCAGGGACAATAAAGGCTCATTTCGATAGCTGCAATCTTAATTTCAAAATTATTTATCCAAAGTTGAAAAATGTGGGCAATAAAAACCATTAAACATACGAAAGTCCATACATTGTTCTTGTTGTCCAAAAAACGATAGGACACACATACATACAAACACACATACATACAGACACACACAGACACACACACACACACACACACACACACACACACACACACACACACACACACACACACACACAGAGTCACGCGCGGATGCGTAATCGAATATCGTAAACGTACATAATAAGTGTTTGTATGCATACACACACTTGGTGAAATAAGATTACAAAAAAAAAAAAAAAAAAAAAAGAAACATAAAGGATGACAAGAGCCTAACGGATTCATTTCCACTTTTTCACCCCCTGATCAAAGTACATCACTGCCCCAAACCAAGAGAAATCAAGAATTCTGGAGTTTCTTTATTGTAAGTAATTATAACTTTTGCCTTACAAAAATAATTGTGGAAAAGATTGGCAAGTGGTGTGTAGGGACTAACGTAAATGAATTGCATTTCAGTTTTAGATTCTTCCTTTCCTGGAGAATTTTATTTTTAAAAGCTTTCATATGTGTTAGAAGTTAAATTTAGATTAATCAATTTATAACATATTATTTTTTGCTCAGCTGAAGAAAAAAAAATGTGCCACAAACTTTATTTTGTGTACGTGATCATGTGTATCACATCACTATCTTTTTTATGTACACGCGTATGGATCTCTGAATGAGTTAGAACATTTGTCTTTTTTATAATGAATCAATGCATTATGTAAATATCTTGTCGTTTATGCATCTATGTATACACGAAGTTTGGCTTGTTTGGATGCGTACGGTTGCATGTGTGTGTATTTGTCGAGTAAAATTTGTATATGGAATAATTCGTTAAATATCTTTTTTATATTGTACACATACTTGTGTGTGTGTGTGTGCGTGTGTGTGTGTGTGTGTGCGCGCGCGTGTGTGCGTGTGCGTGTGTGTGTGTGTTTCATTTGTCAATACGTAAAAATCTATGAATTATTCCTGTTTATATATTTAGCATATCCGTGTGTTTCTATTAACGTGTATGACAAAATATCATCTCGTATTTATTTACCCTTTACTATTCTTTTATACAAACGTATCAGCAACGATAATAACGATGTAACGATGATGATGATGATGATGATGGTGGTGGTGATAGTGGTGGGGGTGGAGGGGTTTTGATAATGATGATGATGATGATGATGATGATGAAGTTTGTGTTGGTGATGAAAATGATGATGATGGTGATAATCGTAGTGATGGTGGTGGTGATGATGATGATAAAAATGAGGAAATTAATGAAAATGGGGTGTGTTAACGATAATTTTCAACTGTCAGTATAGAGTTATTGAATCTGGCTCACAGATTGAATGAAAAAGTTCCTGCTTGGCATCTTAACCTCTTCAAAATGAACAATTCCCTAAAACAGCTACGTTTTTTTTTAAATTATATTTTCATCAGACAAATCATTCTGCCTCTCAGGACAAAATGATTAAATGGTCATTCATTATGTTGTTAATAATAATAATAATAATAATAATAATAATAATAATACAGAAGATTGCACTTTACGGAACTGCTTATTTCCTTAGAACTATCAATGTGATTGAAAAATATCACCTAAAACAGGCTGCGAGAATTATAAATATAATGACTACATATAATCATTACCTTTCCTTACCCTAAGTCTTGGATAAAGATTGGATGAGGGATTCTAAGAAACTGAAAGTAAAGTTGAAAATTAAATAATGATATCAGTTTTTTTTTCCTTTGTGGTGGGCATGGGATAGATCTTCATTTTGTGTTAAACTATTTCAATTATGAAATGATCGATCAGTCAATGTCAATATTTAAAAAAATGCACGGATGTAAGTGACCTTCAATAGCTATTACATAATACTTCTTCATATTGGCCATTGTGGTTTAAAAAAGAGTCACATGTTTTCTTGGATCAATTTTACTTACACTCAGAATATATAGGACATACAATGAATACAGATGGATAACAAAACCATTTTTTTTTTTCTTCTCTCTCTTTAAAAATACATAAATGAAATTAAACTCTTTTAGAGACAAAAATTGAATCAGTTACAAATCGTAAGTCTTTTTAGACTAATAAGATATTCATGTAAGGAATGTTGGTTCGATCAATTTGATTAATTTCCCAGTAAATCAAAAATTATCGTGTATTCTAGATTTTGAAAACGTACACAAAGTGGAGAACTTGGAAGTGTGAAAGGTATTGAAAGGTTCATGAGCCAATGATCTTGAACTAATCCCATTTAAAACTATGATAATTAGGTAATGACTAAAGTGTTCTTGTTTGTTGACCATTCTCTCATCTTTAACCATTAAAACTCATAATAGGCCTTATTTTTTCTAAGTAGGGAATTGTTTGTCACGGTAAATTAACACAAAGTAATTTTAATTTGAAAATATTTTTCTGCCATACTGAACGAATTAATCAAAATCAGAGAACGGAATTCTCTTACAGTCAGCAAAGGAACAAAGTGAGAAAATGTTAAAGAATCAAAGGTAAAAACACCAGAAGAGTTTTCATGATATAAATTCTTTGGAAGAAAATAAGTAAAACTTTGGCCTTGAATAATTTCTTTCCTTAAATATTTTTGTATCTAAATCATTGAATTTTTCTTGTCTGCTGATTTAGATTTGGCCATGAAGGTTAAACTTATGGTTGATCAATTATTAAACTTAAAAACGAAATATGCAAAAAAATAAAGTTATGCGAATTCCCATGTCTTAAAAATGATTAAATAGATAAATAGATTTTAAAAAAAGTAGATGATCAAAGTTAAAGGAAGAGATAATAAACAGATTTTTTTTCTCTTGAGAAGCAGAAATTTTCAGACTCATTTGGGCATCTAATAAAGAGTGTACTCATTAATTCGGAACATTTTCTGGTCATCTAAGAATTATTTAATATCAGATATCTAATATCAGAAATATCTAATTATATTCATCAAAGATATTTGCGGTTATTCGATGATTCCTTTAATTATGACTATTTAATTTGTTAACATTTTTTATATTTTATCCTATTTACTAATCTATTTAATCCTTTTTCGATATCCCAACAATACTTATAATGAAACATCTTGAATAAATAAATATATGGAACAAAATAACTGAAAGTTATTCAAAAAGAATTTTTGACATGGCTTACATAATTTAGGAAGAATATGAAAGTGACTAAACTTCAGCTTCAGAGAGAGAGAGAGAGAGAGAGAGAGAGAGAGAGAGAGAGAGAGAGAGACGGAGGGGAGGGGAGGCGGAGAAAGTAATGAAGACAATAATAGATTGCAATCAAAAGATATATGGATATAAAGATCAATAAGAATCAGAAAAGAATTGGGAAAAAGCCGATGTAAATAAAAAAAAGAAAGTAAAGAGGCAAAGGAATTGAGAATACTTATATGACATATCACTAGGTTCCCCAATATTTCTGACCTTATGACACATCTAAGCTAAGTTTAATGAATAACAATATATAAGCAATGATAATTTTAGCATTCCTTATGTGTAAGTTGGCATATAGTATACACAATACCAATATATGTATACTGAATTTTATAAGCACACGAATGTTATAATTCTATATGCTGAACACTCTCATAATCGTGATAGCCTCACAGAAAATGGCATTTTAGTGTCCACACGTTCAAATGGTCAACCTCGAAGTATCGTATGTGTGGATTTGTTTGTTTAGAGAATTATTATTTTGATTTAGATAATCCTCTTCCCACCACCACCAACAACAACCCCCCTCTCTCTATCTCTCTCTCTCTCTCTCTCTCTCTCTCTCTCTGTTGTGTATTCACCTGTGCGTGCTTAAGTGTGTTCTTAGATGAATTTTTGCTTGCTTACCAAGAAGTGTTTTTATGTGTTTATGTTCATTTATCAATTTTAATAAAATATTATATATAATTCTCATTAGCAATTTTTACATTAGTTCAATTGCTTGTGTTGTTTGGGAACAAAAAAATGAAATTCTCCTTGATCCCTCGCTGCTACCACCACTTGCCTATTTTGGTCACTATAGCAACGAATGACGAGGTGTCACGTGAAAGCAATTTCCCACTTTGTCGTATTAGCAGCAGTAGCAGCAGCAGCAGCAGCATCAAAATAGAAAAAGAGAACGAAATTCATCGAAGATATTGAAAAGTGAAAAGAACTGATTTTTTTTCTTTCTATCTTTTCTTTTTCCTTTCCTTCCGTTTAGACCAGTATAATCCACCATTTCTCTCTCGTTGGGGGTGGAGGTAACCGATTTAGGAAATGACCGGCTGCTGACGTTGCAAAAAATAAAATAAAATAATAAAAAAAAAAAGAAAATGCACAGCATTGTGATAAGGAGGATAATTACAAGTTACCACAATTATTAAATAAATGCCGTGTGTAATCATTTATCGATATATATATATAATCGAAGTTTTGATCCATTAATTCAGTGGTCATAAAAGGACTTCATTTCGGTTAATAAGCAGCGTGCCTGAGTAAAATATTTTGCCTTTGTTGGTTAAAATATTCTGACAACAATTCAACGTTTCAAAGGTCATCATTTGTATAGATAATTAGGCCCTATAAGCAGCGATGTGGCTCTGTGTGTACGAAAATAGTTTTGGTGTCTCTCTTTTAGTTTTCCTTTTCAAATAGTTGAAGTTAACAAAACTGGTAAAAAAGACAAGTTATAAATGACTAACAAATGAACGCGAAGAAAAATCTAAAGATGGTTATAATAAATGAAAATAATTTGTTGGTACAGTTTGAAAATAACTAAATCAGAATAAACGGCCAATTAAAGTTTGACAAAAATACATACAACATTGTGATTGTACATATGTTTTATTCAGGAAATGTTTGTTTGGCAAATAGAAGGAAGATGTTGTTCATAAACTTAATGGCTACATATTCTTAAGTTCCTCATGAAATAATAAGGATAATCTATTGATATGCGTAGAATACTGTCATGATATTGTCAAGATCCCAACTGCATGATCAAGTTCAGAATTCTTATCTATAACTTAAGATTACCACCAGTAATACTCATGTTTTTTTTTAATCTGGTTTCTTTAATATAACTTTAAAATCTTATTAGCATTGCTGCTTTTGTTGTTGAAAAATGATATTGCTTGTCTTGTGCTGATTGGTCAAGAGATATTATTTTTAGGATTTTTGTCAAAACCGTTTTGCCCT
Source organism: Sepioteuthis lessoniana (assembly GCA_963585895.1). Classification (NCBI taxonomy): domain Eukaryota; kingdom Metazoa; phylum Mollusca; class Cephalopoda; order Myopsida; family Loliginidae; genus Sepioteuthis; species Sepioteuthis lessoniana. The sequence continues at coordinate 12,447 of CAUZXS010003950.1, read as the reverse complement.
TTTGATCTTACCAACACTATTATAAAAGTATTTTTTCAAAGTGATAACGTTCATATTGTATGCTTACTATCTTAGTGTCATGTGCGATGAAAAGGTTTAAGCAAGGTTTACACAATTGACTCAAATATCTCTATAAAGTTTGTCAGTATATATACAAAAAAAAGAGTCGAATGAATAGAAATACGAAGGTCATTCAATAAGTAAGGTGAATTTTGTCTAAGGAGTTTGCAATTGGAAGCACTGTTTACTGTTACATCTTTTTTCAAGCAAAAATCAACAGTGATGAATCCTTCCATGTCCAAGAGACTGCTAGCATCACCATCTTTACTATTTTGCGCGGAGGTTTTTCTCTTACGCGTTTCCATTCTATGAATTGTGTTTTCTGCTTAGTTTCATAGTGTTAAACTCATGTTTAGCCTCTTTGTAATCATTTTTTGGTTAAAAAAATACTTATCTATTAACATGACACATTCTTCTGCAAATTTCACATGGTTTGCACTTTTCAGCCACCAAAGATTTTATGATAGACCTCTGTTCAAGTCTGGTGCACTTTTAAAGTAGCCTAAAAACAATTATTTTGCAATAAACCAATTCCAAACAATGCAGACTACATTTATGAAAAAAAAATTATTTTGCTAAATTAAAAAAAAATTCTCTGTATTTATTTTGTGACCCTCGTATATATTTAATTGAATTATTATATCTAATTGAATTATTTTATGGTCACAGATATACATAAAATCTCAAAACGAAATTTTGATTGTGACAACTGGTAAAAGACAACCGAAATTTCACACTCCAACGTTTACAAAGGTAAAATAAGTTGAGACGCTATTGAGAAGATATCCTCTGTGGGTTTGTTTTGTTTTTTTGTTTCATGGCATATCAACCTTTGTGGGTAACTGAATGCCTAAGCTATCCTAGTAGAAAAACAGTAGTGATGCTTTTTAACCCATAGCTTTGAGGATAAAGGAGTTCATGCCTTTTCCAAGAGTATTAATCGGAAATTACAATATTGCAGTCCAGCACGTTAACCATTACGCGATGGGGACTCCCCACCCCACCCCCGCAGAATTGTTTAAATTCATAAAATAATTAATGATTTACGATTGAGAACAATAGTTTTCAGAACAAGAAAGTTCTGGATAAAGGTCAGCTAAGCACTAAATTCCTTTTAAAGTCACAAATGCATTTTTCAAACGAACAACATTCAAATTCATGTAAAATACAAATATTTTAAACCAATTAAACACCTTAAAACAAAATTTAAAAAATAAAGGCTCTAGAAACCAATTAGGGATTTCTACAAAGTTATTTTTTTTACTTACAATCACTGTAAGAAATGGAAATATCCAGTACGACAGGCCAAATTTGCTTTTACTCACTCGGCTTTTCAACAATTAAAACATTTTTACGGGAATGTTCCTCACAGACTGCAGAAAATTATCCTTAAGTTCACCGGTAAAAATCATCATCATCATCATCATCATGTCGTGCCGCCGGCACGGATATCCCTGACTCTCGCCACTCCTCTCTATCATTCATCACCCCCGGCAGGTCTTCAGGGCTACATCCCGCATCCTCACAGAGCTGCTGTATGTATGTTCGAGCTGGTCGTCCCGCTTTTTCTCGGCCATATGAGGGGGTCCATAGGAGAGCTTCACTTATGCTTCTCCAGCAGTGTCCAGCATGTCTGGTTCGTCTAACTTGGATAGTTTTCGTGATGGGAGGTAGGTGGCCGTATAGTTGGTGCTTTGTGGGGTGTTGTCTCCAGGACTTGTTCAATATTGCTCGCAGCACTCTTGTGTAATTGCCGTCTAGGTTTTTCTCCAGCCGTTTTGTTAGCGTCCAAGTAGTGCATCCATATAGCAGTATCGATACGACCGCTGCCTGGAAGAAACTGCGTTTTATTTTATCTGTCAGGTCTGACTTCTATACGACCGATAGCCAATCGATAGCTGTCCATGAAAAGGAACTTTGTTTCTACATCTCTTGTCTACAAAACTTTTCACATTTCTTATTTAGTAAATAATATTTTTCTCCAACAAACTCAAAAGAAAAAAATGTTACGTAAAAGAATTTTTTTTCGGAGGAACTGAAATTCCAACAACTACACATAAAAGAGAAAAAAAAAGCAAAAAAAAAAACAAAAAAAAACAACAACAACAAAAAACGCAATGAATCTTTCATCTAATATCTTTAAAAAATCTCGTACGAATTGGGAAATCTTTTAATATTAGATTTTTTCTTTCCCTAAATTGTTTTTTATTGTTACCAAATTTCGTCATTTATTTTTTCAAAATAATATAACACCATTTAAAATTTATAGTTTTAAATGATATTATAATACCACAAAGAAGTAAATGACGAAATAACGGGTCGGCAGAAAAAAGTGAACATAACAATACATGTGAGGAAAAGTCTCTCAAATTGGACAATGGCCCCAAGAAGCGATTCTTCTGATTGTCGTTATAAAGTTGTCCATCCAAAAAGTATCCCTTTTGTCACGTTACAGAATTAGAGTGAATAAAAAAAACAGCGATTAATAGATGATGCGACCTCCATATACGACAAAGAATTCTTAATGAACATTCCTTTGACGGAGCTTAGAACTTCATTGCCAAACAACTATACATACGCAGACATTTACCTACAAATTACAAAACTACTTAAACAGCAGGAACAATTAATATAATGAACCATACAAAATTATATTAGGACAACAAATACATGAAAAAGCCATACATTTGTTACAAGATAGATTAAAAAATAGTAAATATAAAGTCTCAGAGTGTGATAATGCCAAAAAACAATCTGCCCGTAGAAAAATCTCGGGACATCACCCTTACACATACTCTCCCAAGAAAAAAAGGAAAAAAATGAATAACAACAGCAGACAGTTATCCTGTCCCACATCTGCAAGACTCTAACTGTGAAACACTGACATATTTTGGGGGGACAATCCCCGTAGCCTAGTGGCTAACGTTATGAACTTTGACATCCATATAAACGAGTTCGAACTCCAGTTGTGCTATTACATTTACATTCGGACTAATACCCTTGGGAAAGGTATGGACCCCTTATCTTCTCAGCCATGGGTTAAAAAGTAACACTATTTTTTTCTACGAAGATAGTTTCATTATCAAATAACCCTCGAAGGTTGATATACCATTAAACAAAGAAACCAACTATACTGATATTTTCTAAACTAGATATAACAGAAATCCATAATGACATTTAAATGGCGGCGAGAGACATCTTGAAAGCAACAATGACATCAACTTTCAGTTCATTCGAATTTTGAAAAAATACTCTTTGATCTTTTTTATTTTCAAAAAAGTAAAACCCTATGTTAAACATTCCAACGCTTCATTGTCTAAGCATTAGGTAGACTAGATTTAGTATGAAAGTATTTTAACCGATATAAGGTTGATCTCTAAAAGAGAAAAAGAAAAAACGATAATATAATCGCTCGATGTCTTATGTTGAACGACGCAAAATGTTCTTTCTCTCATTAAACCATTCAATTGGGATTTTACTCAGTCAGCAGAGCTAAGAATACAATCACTGACTCCTCTTCAGAAGGGTGAGATTCCCCCTCCCACAAAGAGTACCTTGGGTATGACACTAGACTGCAACCAGTAGTGAGACTACGGTTTCTGGAGTTCTGGGGTGTATGGAGTACTCCTCCATTGTCACTATGACCCGAAGTGATAGTACCTTTACGGTCACATCAATTGGTCAAATAGATTAGTTTGCAAATTATTAGTATTAGATTAAAATACTTGAAACCATATAACTGCAAACAAATGATTATTGTTAAATAGGAATACTTACATGAAACCATGTAAGTTTGTATACATTATAAGTATGAGATCAGAACCCTTGAAACCATAAAACTGTATGCAAATTATTAGTATTAGATTAAAATACTTGAAACCATATAATTGTATAGAAGTAAATGATTATTATTACTAAATAGGAATAGTCACTTGAAAGAATATAATTGTGTATAAATTATTAGTATTAGATTGGACACCTTGAAACTATATAACTGTGTGCAACTTATTAATATTACATAAGAATACGTGATACCATATAGATGTACGCAAATTATTTGTATTAGATAGGAATACTTGAAACCATACAGCTGTGTGCAAATTATTTGTATTTGATCAGAGTACTTCCGACCATATAACTGTTTAATAGACAAATTTTAAAACGTGCTATTTTAAAAATATATTGCAATGGAAAGTTGAAAATATATATCATTATGATTACAAATATTTACTCACGAATCAAATTTCGGCATTAAATAACCCATAAGAGGTTCATTTGCCGTTAAATAAACCAAATCAAACCAAAGTAAATGGAATTACGAAACTATAACTTGAGAACAAGAATAGGGAATATCTTCCCAACAGCGACAGACCCTTTTCTAAAATTGGTTCTTGTACAATGTTTCTCTCTCAAATCCCAGATCATTCGTTCCCAACCCATTCGCGCAAAGTATTTTATTTTTTAACGCTTTCATAATATGAGAGCAACGACGTCTGAATTAACATAAACCGAAATGTTCTAGCGCGAATACAGACATACCTAAAATGCCAGGGATACAAAGTTTACTGGCACACAAAATTGCCACAGGGTAAATTCGACGAACGAAATCATCGTTTCTCATATGTACATTTTGACCTGCTTCAAGCATCTAACCTTTACAGTCATATGTTGATATTCACTGACCCCGTTACGATGTGTCCAAGACCAGTCCTGTGCAGAGAGACGACAGTGGAAGGCGTAACAAAAAGATTTGTCCACTCATGAATTTCTAACTTTGGTATACCAGCAATAGTTACAACAGAACGCAGATCACAATTCAAATCGTCATCACCATTTTTAAATAATTGACCCAATTGCGCGGCATCAAACATGTCAAAATGACAGCCTACCACCCTTGTACCAACGGATTAGTAGGACGTTTTCACATTCAACTTAAAACATCTTTAGCTTTTAACTCTAATCCAACGAACAGCAATTTACTTTTAATCTTATTAATTTTGAGATCCTTTATCAAGGATGACTTTGCAGATATGATTTATGGCAGACGACTGACCTTGCCAGGAAAATTTTCATCAATGTGCCTGACATATATCTCACAATAAATATTGTGAAAAATATCCAATCGACAATGCATAAATTATCCTTTTCAACCAAACCACATATCTTTAGTCTCCTAATTTATATTTTTTAAAGAGAATGAATCCAAATAAAACAACTTTTCAGACACTCTACAACGGAATCTGCCGTGTTCTTTGTTGAAAATAGATATAATTTATTATCGTCTAAAATGGACGTGCAAATACAATTATAATCAACGGGTTAAAACCCACCTACGTCAGCTTATCAACAAAAATCACATTAAGTAAAATAGACACCACAACTTCACGAAACTCTACAACACTCTCAAGAAAATAAAATAAATCAGTCCGACATGTTTATTGCTAATAAATCTAAAACATTCATGACTTACAAAAAAAAATTTCTGTTCTTTCTAAACGATATCATTTTTTAAATTTTGAATTTGGCAGAAGAGCTGTTGTCGAAATCACATCTGGTAAGAGACTCCCGAAAGTTCTCGCTTCCGTGTGCTACAGGGTAAACTTATAGACTCGAAAAAAAAACAAAAAAACAAAACAAAAAAAAAAAAACAAACAAAAAAACAATGAATCATAATTAAAATCACGTCTGACTCCATCACATTTTCGTTTTGGCGAAAAGTCAGTTTGATGCTCAACTGTTCCTTCACTTATTCATTACAATTTATTTATTGCATTTTCGAACAAATAGCTATAAATAAAAATAAAAACCTTCATTCTTTCAGCTGATATTATATATATATATATATATATATATATATATATATATGTGTGTGTGTGTGTGTGTGTGTGTGTGTGTGTGTGTGTGTGTGTGTGTGTGTGTGTATAACTTTTGTACCTCTTTTATCATTGAATCTTCTTTGCCTTGCTACAATGAAATTGTCTTATTTATCAAAATTCGTCTCTTATATCTTTGAAGTCTTATCATCATTTGATTATACTGATATAAAATTAAACAAAACAATGAAAACAGGCAAAACAAAAAACGTCAAAAGCAAAAACAACAAAAAAGAACCTTTTTTTTAAACGTAAATGATAACCTTTAAAAAGAAAAAAAATTTTGCTAAAAGTAAATTTCCTTTCGAGAAAAAAATAATGTACCAAAATACAAAATTCTCTTAAAATAAAAACAATCTGATATCAATCAAACTGAAGCCATTTACAGAATCTATGGAGGCGTAAAATGGTTAAAACATTGTTGGAAACAGACACGGCAGCTTCAGTTAAAACCCTGGACAAGACTGTTTGGATTTCACATAGTGCTGATTCTCTTTGGAAAAATATGAATCCAATTAATCTCCTTTCAGCTATGGGAGTTATGGGTAGATAGTAAGGCAGACTAGGCTCTTTAACCATGCTATGGCAACCAATCCAGGAGAAAGAAAACACTGAATTAAACCTGTTAAATTCTACTGAAAAAATTGACCTTGTGTCACATCCTGCTCGTGAGGAAGGGCTTGATAAATACTTAGATAATGCAATGTTGATTTTATTATTATCTTTCTTTTTTTCTTTTTTAACCTGGAGATCTGGTGTAAATAATAATAATAACAATAATGATAATGATTTTACATTCTTGTAATTTTACTCCCTTCAAAATATCGATTTTAACCCTTTATTTATAAAACGGGGGTAAATTGTTCTCATTCCGCTTTCCATGCATTGAGTGTATAGTAACCAAGATGAATATAGCAGTCCACAATGTGTAGCAACCAAGATGAATATAGCAGTCCACAATGTGTAGCAACCAAGATGAATATAGCAGTCCACAATGTGTAGCAACCAAGAGGAATATAGCAGTCTACAATGTGTAGCAACCAAGATGAATATAGCAATCCACAATGTGTAGCAACCAAGATGAATATAGCAGTCTACAATGTGTAGAGAATTATAACAACGCCTCATCTTAGAAATACAGACTGATATTATTGAATAAAAATTCATTTAACTCTTGTAGAAATAATCATATATCCTTGTTCAGCGAGCATTTTTTTATTACCAAAGATCATTTCTGTATTTTATGATTTTATTTCTATTTTGCACTTCAATATTTGTTGCATTTGCCCCTCACGAATGTTCTTGGCCATATGTTCAGATAATCTTGTTTATTTATCAATGTTTTTCTCCCCGACCACACACCACATGATCCTGTCTCACAAGCAAAACAAACTTCAGAAACCCAGCCTTAACAAAGTGTCAATAATGAATTTATCACACTTAGATAGAGACGTCTTTTGACCAGTTAGTTTTCAATTGACAAAACACAGGGTAAGGCGAATTTAATTTCTATTTTTTATATCATATAATGTTAGAAGGAAATCTAAAACGATTTGAACAAAATTGTTCTTATTCACATCACAGTCTATACTTTTTACTCCTCCATCTTGCATGATATTCATGGTATCTATATATCTGCCTAACGACTTACCCGTTCTCGTGTTTGCTTTTAAATTTCTAATTTCATATTTACTGAAATATGTACATCCAGCGGTTTTGTTTATTATTATTATTATAGTTTTTTTCACATCAACAAACGCTGATGGTCTTCCACTGGAGTTTGAGTGACAGTTGCTGCTGTTGCTGCTGCTGGAATCAAAATAGCTTGTTTATTCAACATTTTAAAGTAAACATTTCCCAATTTTTAACCTAGAAGTGTTCCGTTATCATAAATGTTCCTATACGCACAACCACTTTCTGGTGGATGTTGTTGGAGAATAAGTGATGACACAGTCGCCTTTAATTTATGATGCGGCTGGGATGGTTTCTGTTCTTTCACAGATTTCCAATTCTAAACATTTTTTGCAAGACTCTTCGATACAATTCAAAGCTTTCTGATCATAACGGAGACAAATATCACCGTCATATTTCACAATTACTTTGATTTTCTAATTATGTCTAATTCTTTCAAGTTTGCTCTGTAACCTACTGAACGATATCCACTTGCTGACACACATTCGTCGAATTATTTATTCAATCACAAACGAGGGCCGATCTTTTGATTTGTATTGGGTGATCCGTTTGGATTTAAAACTCTTTATGGAACTTAACTAAAAAATATTCTTGAAGAACTTTTGCTATGTGCATATACCATGTATCTTCATGATTTTCCTAATAATATACCAAATTCACATCTGGATCATTGTCCCTTTTCAGTTGCTTTTATTACAGAACTATTGCTGAATCAATGTAGTTTCTGGAACAAAATCAACAGAAGAAATTAGTTGTGGGAAGATTGTATGTTGGCAATGTTTTAAATGTGCATAACTGCTTGCGGTGAAATTCAGCATTCAAACCTTTGATTTTGCCTGGGTTGGTACAGCACTGGTGAGAAATATGCAAATTCGAGTAAAAAAAATGTCAAGTCGAAAAAGAATCTCTAACCGAATTCGAATCCCGGTTTAGATTGTGCATTAATCTTCCCTTCCTTTCGAAAAAGGGTCTAATGTGAAAAAACGTAATTGTCTTTCCTTGAATTGTTGGTGTGTCTTCCTCATGTCACATGTTCTTTGGGACGTGAGAATTGAGACCACTTTTTTCATTCTCTTGTTCGTTCCCGTCTTTGACCGGAGAAAATGAAATCTCTTAGTCCTTCCTTGTGGAGGGAATTGGGCATGCTTTTCACCGCTGTTCGTTGAACAGAATTGAGATCTTTGTTTCCAACTCCAACAAGGTACTTAATTTTACCTTGGCATAAAAACCATCGAAGAAAAAAAACGAATTTTGCATTCACTATTTTTGTACCTCATTGTCCATGGAACAGTGTGTACATTTAATCGGTTGGGATACGTTTTGTTGATTAGAAAAATACTCCTTGCATGTTTGTCATAAATGTTTATCAAATATCACACACACACAAACACACAGATATATACATATGTTCGCATGAGTTCATCTCGTCTTTCCTTTCCATTTTATTCAGTGTTAGCGTATCAATGGATACACTAATGCGAATATTGGAACCTGTTGAGTAGTGAACAACTAATTATTATCCCTAGCACTAAATAGCCAGAAAAATAAAAAGGGTAGCATTAATTCCAATAAGAGCACAAATCTCTCTCTCTCTCTCTCTCTCTCTCTCTCTCTCTCTCTCTCTCTCTCTCTGTGATGTTTTCTGTCATTTGTCATCTTTAACACTTGGTATATGACATTGATAGTCTACTATGGGTTTGGTTTCTTTGTTTAGTAGCATATCAATCTTCGAGGGTTATTTAATGCCAAAGCTATCCCTGTAGAAGAACAAAAGTGGTACTATTTAACCCATCGCTGGGGGTGGGGATAAGGGGACTCATACTTTTCCCAAGAATATTGATTCGAAAGTGAGCTTAATATCACGACTGGAATTCTAACTCGCTTACTATGACGTCACAGTCCCGCACGTTAACCATTACACCTCAGGAACTCCCTCCTCAATGAGGTTTGTTTTTCCCTGTTATTGATGAAATACACAGCATGGACAATGACAGATGTCCATACTTAAAAATGTAAAAAGTTTTACTTAGTCTGGTACATAAGCCTGAGATTGCTTACGTGGTCACCCATCTAAGTAATGAGCCGGCTCCTCATTGCTTCGCTTTGGGAATCCAGCAGGAAGTGGTGCTTTAAACTTGACTTGGTCATCAGTCTGGTGGATGCTCATGTAGTTAAATACCTTTTATGCACTGGAAATGGAATAATATACTAGATTGTCTGGTTCAGCATAATACTCCGATTACCCACATGAAATGAACCCAAATTATTATAATTATTGCCAGTGAAAAAGTTTCATTTTCAATCAATCAGACAAAGTGGGCCTATATGGCCAACGAGAAATGTATTAAAACCATTTATACAAATAAGTAACAACATTATACATGAGTAAGTCAGTTTAAGTAACAACATTATACACGAGGGGGTGTCCTCGTGGTGTAATGGTTAAAGCGATGGACTGCGGAATCGTAGTAAGCGAGTTCGTACTCCAGTCGCGCTATTACGTTCACTTTCGGGCAAATACCCTTGGGAAAGGTATGAACCCCCTTATCCTCCCAGCCATGGGTTAAGTAGTACCACTACTGTTATTCTAGGAGAATAGCTTTGGCATTAAATAACCTACAAAGGTTGATATGCCATTAAACAAAGAAACCAAACCAAACCAACATTATACACGAATAAGTCAGTTTAAGTAACAACATTATAGATGAGTAAGTCAGTTTAAGTAGCAAGATTATACATGAGTAAGTCAGTTTAAGTAACAACATTATACATGAGTAAGTCAGAGAATTCACTGATAATTAAAGTTTACTCTAATAACTATCAATCAACGCCAGGTGATCGTAGCTAACATTATGATTAATATTAAGAGTTTGATATTTTTATAACCGGTTAATGTTTTTTTATCAAAGTACCAAATCGAGCAAAATATCTTAATCGTAAAACAAATGTCTTTCAGTTTATTTCGAAATTCTATATCGTGGGAGATTTTCAGTTTTACATGAAAATTACTTATAAATATCAACCTATTATTTTCCTCTAGTTGTACATTAGATTATCAAAATCATATATCCGAGGGTCATTCAATAAATAAGGGAATTTCTTTGACGAAAGAGGGGCCTATTATACATTCAAGGATCATTCATTCAATAAGGGGATATTTTTCTGGGAAAAGTTCTGTTACATATACGAGTGTCAATCCATAAATATGGAATTTTTTTGACTGACAAGGGAAAATATATACACGAGGGTCATTCAATAAATCAAGGAAAGTTTTTGACTGAGGAAGGATTTATTACATGTACGCGAAGGTCATTTAATAAATAAGGTATAGTTTTAGATTGTGGAAGTACCTATTATATATATGACGGTCATTAAATAAAAAGAATTTTTTTTTGATTGAGGAGAGACCTATTATACATACGAGAGTCATTTAAAAAATAAAGAAAATTTTTTTATTGAAGAAAGTCCAATTGTATATACGAGAATCATTCAATCAATAAGGAGAGTTTTTTTCCCTGAGGAGGAACCAATTATATATATGAGGATCATTCAATAAATAAGGAGAGGTTTTTTTTTAAACTCAGGAAGGACCTATTATGTATACGATGGCCATCATTTATAAGGAGATTTTTTTGATTTAGTAATGACCTATTATATATGCGAGGGTCATTACAAATAATAATCGTAATATGTACTTGCCTATCAATTTAGATAATAATTCGTTGAACAGGAAATTATTCTGTTAAGAATTAAAAATAAAACAAAAAACACGTATATCACACACACACACACACACACACACACACACACACACACACACACACACACACACACACACACACACGCACATACATACATACATGTGTGTGTAAGACTGTGTATTTGTTTGTTAGTCTCTTTGTGTGTTCGACTTTCAGAGATTAACAAAAATCAATGTGCCACAAAAATAGATCGACACAGACATTAAAATGCAAATGTCTAATTCAAATTGACCACGTAAAATTCGTATGCAAGTTTCTTTTAATCAATCCACATCAAGGAATAAAAAGCAAATTTCATTTAACTTAGAAGATGCAAAATCTATGCCATTACAAATATTATGAAATTATCAGTGAAATTATGATTTGTAAACCCACAGAAAATTATCGCCCCGCCAACATATATATATATATATATATATATATATATATATATATATATATATATATATAGAGAGAGAGAGAGAGAGAGAGAGAGAGAGGTTTATGGTTTTATGGTTTTATAAGCTCATTTGGTGAGTTAATGGAGGACCAAATGTTGCAGTATTATTAAATAGTACTCAATATCAATGATAGAGCTTTTATATATATATATATATATATATATATATATATATATATATATATATATATATATATATATAATATAATATAATATAATATAATAATAATAAATAAATATATATTAGATATATATATTTAATTCATGGAATATAGACTGCGACCCTGGGTTTCATGGAGTTTTTTTACAAAGCAACAATCATCATGCAGTTATATATATATATATATATATATATATATATATATATATATATATATATATATGCGCGTGCGCATGTGTGTGTGTTTGGATAGAGTAGACACAGAGTCAATGTTGGTTGGTTATTCTGTCAACGCTATCCTAACCGACATTGAGCTCACTTGATTCACCAATATACCAAACAATATTATTATTATTATTAATATGTATATATATATGTATGTTTGCGCAGCTCCCATAAAAAAATAAGAGGATCTTTTAGTGTGCAAATCGGTACTTCAGCCTGGAATCAGAATGTTGTACC